>JUBA01000036.1:0-77023 GCA_000818905.1 Trebouxia gelatinosa | reverse complement strand
CACAGCTGCAGCAGCTCCACTCTGGCTGGCAGCCTACAACCAGGTGGCGGCGNTGTTTTACATGTGCACACGTGCTGTGCTCTGACTAGCTATGGCAACAGGAAAGCAACAAGCAGATCCACACTGCACGCGGCAGGCAAGGGCTGCCTGTAATCACTAACCTTTGGAAGCTCTGAAGCAAAAGGTGGGCAGTGCACATTGCCCCTGTCATTCTTAGGCACCACCCCGCCCACAGCTGTGGGCGCCACCCAGGCCTGGGTCTGCCACAGCCCATACAGCTTTGTCACCAGTGCATCAGGCACAGGCGCCAAAGGGTCCTCCTGTAGGGCTTCAGGGTCCTCCTGAGCTGTGCTGGGGGCCTCTTTGACCCCCCTGCGCTTCACTGTCTTGTAGGGCTGGCTGAGCTCTTCAGGCTGTACTTCCCGCNAGTCTGAGTGTTGCTCAGCTGCTGTCTGAACCTCGAGTTGCCACAGTCTGAAATGTTGTATAGCAGGAAGCAGATGGCTGAAGCTTTTACCACATGACAGCCGGTTTGTGTAACTTCNGGGGTCACCCCCTCCTCTTCATCCTGCCTGCCTGCATCTGAAGCTTCCATGGCATCATCTGCCTCACAAGTGCCAGCCTGNCAGCAGCCTTTGTCTCCCGGAGCTGTAGATCAGCCATCAGCATACATGCTGAAGTGGAGCAGTTTCAGCTTGAACCCTCGCGCGCCAGAGGCTGANATCGTGGACAACCTCCTGATCCGTCATGCCATCAGCCAGCACAAGGCATTTCAGCATAATGAGAGCAGGCATCAGCCTTCAAATGTCCAGAAAAGGTTGCTTTACGATGAGTCTTGGGCTGACTGTCATATTGCAAAGCACTTGACGCAAAGCAATTTGGCCGTGACGTGAATCAGCTTGGTCTGACACACTGTTATCACTGACAGTGGGTCATATTCTGCCTTTGCATCGAGCATCAAGCTGGGTGCCATGTCAGCTTCCACTAATCATCAAAGCCATCACACTACAGCAAATATAGCTGTAGCAAGCTTGATTGTTGTTGTGGACTTGACAGAGTGCTCCAAAAGCATGCGCTTAAGCAGGTATGACAAGCATAACGCCTGGCACATTCTTGTGTTNTGACTGGGACTGGTCAGCGTGCTGTGCTGGTATTGCAAGCTGCATGTGGTCAATCCCAGCATCCACAGTACATTCAGCAGTGNTGCCCGCTGACCAAGGTACGCAGGCAGACCCCCTCTATTGCCTTCCGCACAAAAGGCTTCACTGACTTGACTGGGANACCAGCCGGATGTGGATGCTCCGAGACCAAATCTGTAAGTTTGCCTTCTGTTGGAGGACATATGTAAAGCATGCGCGAAACACAGGCACAGCAGGCGAACTNGTGTGGCGCATCATGATGGTGTAGTGATGCCTTCCCATTGTTGGTGTGCATGCCATAGAGACTTGACACATTGCATCAACAATATAGCGTCGCAGTTCATGCCGGTGCGATTCAGCATCCCTGTGATTGGACGNCACACACACACACACACACACACACTACAGACAATATTGGCAGGGGACAGTGAGCCAGGAATCCAGCTGTTATAGGGGTGACTGACAGCTGACCATACTAGCCTTACAAATGTCATGAGACGTGAGAGTGGCAGTNCAGGCTGAGACAGGATGCAAAGTCAGTGATGCTGGTGCAAGTCCCGAGCCTATTGATGCAAGCCCACTGAGCCCTACTCCGNGGAAGTGTGAAACACGGCATTACCACCACTTTAGTTGCTTCAAACACCACCTGATGTTATCTTAACACGANGTTTGTCTTGACTGCAGTCTGCAGCAATGCTGCAACAGAAGCCTGCTTTGCTACTCTGCATACAGTCAGGTGCAGACACACAAGTAGTCAAGGTGTGCTGCCCACGAGTGATGTCTTGGTTGCTGAGCACTTGCAGCTACCGCCCTTTTGCNCTGGCCAAACTTCCAGAGCTTATCATGCATGCCTCTCCTCAAGTTCTTGATTTCCGCTACCAGGTAATTGACCTGCACAAGCGCCTGCTCACACCTTGCCTTGCATGGCTGGCTGGCTGCTACATCTTTGCGCACACANACTGCCTGCCCAGCTGCCACAGCCACCATTCCCAGATGCTCCTTCAAAAATGTGTCCTCCCTGCCATGGCGCATATTGTGTTGTTGAGTACGTGTAAGCATTGTTGAGGATGTCAAGTTACGCAATAGAAAATGNTGAGATTGCGGTGCTGCAGCAGAAGCTGCACTTGGCATCGCATGATCGCACAGCAGAGCTGGACCATGTGCAGCAAATGAATCGGGCCCTCAAAGCAGAGATTGCAGCACTGCAGGCTGACATCACCAGCANTTGCAAATCTCCATGTCAGCTGTTGCATGCTGCAAGCCAAGGCTGTTGTGCTGGCTTCTCTCAGCGGCTGAGGGCTTGTCGGATGCAAAGTGCTGTGGCAGTCTGCAATACAGAAGGGCNATGCATGTGCTGCTTGTAAGGTATGCCAAAGCACCTGAGAGTTTTGGCGCAGACAGGCATGAAGGCATTTGGCGCTTGTGTGCATTGCGATTTCAAACTGTGATTGCTCTTTGAACACAGCTAGGACAGATTGCATGTGCTGGCTGCTAGCGCTTGCACATTTTTGTGCAATTTAATGCACTACAAGCTTTTGATTGATTATTAGCCAGAGCAGCTAACGCAAGGTGCATGGNGCTGCAAACACTGCAGCAACTTTTTCGACTAGGCAGTCACAAGATTTCACGCACATATGGCTTTGTACCTGTCCTCAAAGACCAACAGATCTCCAGATGTTGCCTGGGTGTTAGCTGGCTGACTTTGCCTTGTTGAGTTTGTCGCAGTGCCACCACCTTGGGAGGCATCTGATAGGGACCTCTTAGAGGTGACTAATGTGTCACAATGCCCCTGCTCGAGCAGCTGGGCTGTGCTTTCCATGCGCGTCCTGCAATGCCGTTCCCAGCCCTGAGACTTGTGCAAGGCTGCAGGACCGCTGAACTGAGGTTCAGCATTGTGTTCAATCGCATGCATAGGCTCCTCATTTGCATGCCCTTCGCTTTGTGCAACAACAGAACGTTCTGCAGGCTGCCCTGGAGATGGTCCTGCGTGGCCTGATCTAGTAGGGCTAGGCTGTGCATGCTGGACAGCCCTTCTAGCTAAGCNTGTTGACGGCAGCAGCATCTCCACCATCCCATGTCCTGCCACCCTGCAAAATGCAAAGAGAGCATAGGCGATGACTAAGTCTTGACAGGCATGTTGCATGCAGGGTGGCAGGACATANACTGCTGCCTGACATGCTGCATGTGCAGCTGCTGATACCGTCATACTGGCAGCAACATCAGCAGCAGCATGTGCACACACAGCTGCAGCTGCTTCAGCTGGTACTGCTTCTGGTGTCACCGTTGGTGTTAGATTAGCTGCTGCCGCTGTAGATGCTGCAGGAGCTGCAGCTAGAGTGTTGGCTGGTGTGATTGCTTTGGTTGCTGCGCTTGGTTTTGACACAGTCTTCTTTTTGACACCAGCATTGAGCTTGGTGCCTGCAGCTGAAGCTTTACTCCCAGCAGCAACAGGTTTGCTGCCAGCTACAGAAGGTTTGCTACTTGATGGGGTCTTGCCTGATCCAACAAGCTTTGGTCGCTTAGCAAATGTGGGTACCATTGCTGAGGCAGGGGTGTCAGCTGGCCGCTTGGCTGGTTGCAGTGCTGGGGCTACCGCTGGTACAGGCCCAGCAGCATTCTGTTCTGCATTTTCAATGGCTGCTGCTTTAGCCATTGCAGATGGTGGCTGCACTCTCTTGTTGGAGATGATTCTGCTCAGGGTCTCTTTGCTGCCAGGTGCAGCTTTGGCTGTAGCAGGAGCTGACTCAAGTGCTGACTGCCAGCGTCTTGTGTCAGGTGTGGTGATGTTGGTCTGACTGTGTGTGACAGTGCTGAGCAATGCCTGCAAGCTTTCACTGACTTGCACCTTGGGCCAACGAGGGCGCTTAAATGCAGGTGTAGACGCATCAGGGCTGACTTGAAATGCTGCCAGTACTTGAGNTATGGCAGCTTCACAGCAGCCTGCCAGCAAGGAGACTTTGAAGATATAGTGGTCGTGGGCAGATGAATGATGACTCAGTTGACAGTATGATCTTGCTTGTTGGGTGAGACATTTACCAGCATATTGGGCAGCGCTGATGCCCTTCATAGAGACAATGTACATAGGGGCAGCAGAAGTGCAAGACTTACAGAAAACTCTTTTTTGGCTACAACTTGATGGTCCTTGGGTAAGCGCCACTCATACTGCATGGTAATCGGACACACATTCTTCAGAGTGAACTCCTTGACATATCGATAGCTGTAGGACACCTGGCCAAAATCCACTGAGTCAACATCCACCTGCACACGGGACACAGCCTGCGCAAGCCTGTCACAAGCTAGCAAATGTGCATGTAGTCACAGGCAGGGTACTGGGCAATGCTTTTGAGATGCAGTCAAAGCTGAAACTCTACAGATTGATATNTCTCAAAGGCGAGCAACAGGTTGCAGGTAAGGGTTTGTTCGAGAGACCAACGAAGCAGGAACAGCGGTGTAACCCCAGACCTCAGGATGCTACAGAATGCAAGGCTCCGGAGAACTGGGCTGTACCCGGTTAAGGCTAACACTCGGTGGCGAAGTGTCTACAGTCAGCTCCACATTCTGNGATTGCAGTCCAACTGCTTCAGGTACTTGGAGTCTGATGACACATCAATGACCGTTGACCTTCTCCTGCATATGACACATCTTAGAGACAGTCGCTCCCAAGTGATGCTTTGACTCTCTGACATTACATTTGTATGCAGACCATACATTCTTTGCATGAGTATGGAGAGGTGTGCCATTTGGACATATCCAGTGCCAATATTATGCTGAGACAAGATTCCCACAAACCCTGGGACNTGTGCATGTGGCAAACACCATAGGCCTGTATGAAATTCCAGTTGCCGCAGTATGCATTGCACATTTCACTCACTGGTTGCAATGGTCCAGCACCACCAGTGCAAAACATAGCCGGCTTGCTGTCCCTGTCAGGGTAGCTGTGCTGGGCTGGGCTCTGCTGTGCTGCGGTGCGCTGCGCTGCGCTGGGCTGTGCTGTGCTTTGATACTTGTCTGTGGTGAGGTACACGTGCCTGATTGTGGAATGTCACCAATCACATGCCGTTTTCATTGACAATTTGTATGTGCGATGCCCAGGTACGAGCTATGCAAATCATTGATGAGCTTGAGGTCAACAAACGCGGACCATATGGTGGAGGCATCGGCTATGTTGCCTATAATGGCAACATGGACGTCGCCTTGGCGCTGCGCACAATGGTGATCCCCAACCCAACACCAGCTCCTGCTGGCAGCAGCAACAGCAAAACTAGCAGCAATGGCACAGCCAAAGCAAAGCGGAACTGGACTGTTCACCTTCAGGTAAGCTATGACTGTCTGCAAGATGATGCATGTGATGACCAAATTTGTCACAGATGAGACGTGCCGCAGTNCAGTCAGCAAAACTTGACTGTTCTGGATGATCACCCCGCGTGAAAAGGTAAGAGGCGTCGTTCCCGCTTCTAGGAGGTGCATACGGGAAGTGACCATTTGAATTTAATGCATTAGTAATAATGAACAAACCCTGAGCAGTGCCATCTGGGAATTACTTGCGTTTGGCGCCAAGTGGTACAATAATTGCGATCAAGGACATATCAGGGCCGTTATCCGCTGCTGCGCGTGCGCTGTGTCACAGTGTCAGAGCCAACGAGTTTGACATTAGTTGCTAGACGCGAACTCGTTACCTTCCTCTGCAGACAGGTCCTCTGCACACGTGTGCAGTTGCAAGCCATCACAACCGTTCAGCGCGGGGACTGCGGCTCGCTCGTGTCTTCAACGCGTCTGTACATGGCAGCTCAAGACCTTCTGCTGTTTGACGCTGCGCCAAGCCTCCTCGGGGAGTCCAGCAGCAGCTTGTTTGACTGCATGGACAGTGAGACAGGAGTTGACGACCTATTATGCGGAAGCCGAGATTGTGACCAAGCGTCCTCTCCAGCACCATTGCAACTGATGCGTCCACTCACGGTGAGAGCGGCCGCCCGTACAACGAACTGTTAGTGACCAAAAGTTGACATCCGTCCAGCGCGGGCTTGATGGAAGTTGCACGTGCCGGGAACAGTGTCCCAATGAGTCGCAAGATGCGCGCACGGGCCTGTGTTTGTCGCTAGAGTGTGTATGCACCCACGATAAGTGCCTGTGTCACGCGCTGCAGAGCGCACAAAGGCGTACTGGTTCCCGCTTGTTTGACCTAAGCGTCTTGTTTGAGCTGTGTTGGCCTGCATATGCCCCTGTTACAGCTGTAAACCGTGCCTATTACTGCTGTCAAACCTTTTTGCTCTGCTGTCAGTTGTCCCGCAAACCTGTACCTCAACTGGCTGGATAGCTACAGCTTCTAGTACCTTCCGTAAGACCACTGGCCAGCACCCAGCAGTTGTCTGTGACAACTAGCAGCTGTAGCTCTGATGACAGCAGGCTGCTGCTGTATGCAGGAAGGCAAAACTTGTATAGGATCCAGCACGTGGGAAGCTACACAGAGCATAGGATTCAATTGCCAAACTGAGCCTTCGGGACCAATACGCTGCATGGCACATGAGCTGGAGCTGCAGGCTAGACGCCTTGAGGAGCAGCACGCAATGCTTACATCAGAAAGGTGTGCCTGCTGCTGCTCAAACACTCTTGATTTCTACAGGTTGTAAAGCTGCTGTTATCCTGCTGCAATCTGCATCTGAAGCTAGGCTGCTCTGCAGGGTGACGTGTCAGGCAGTTGGACCTAGTGCAGTCTATCAGGCAACCACTGCGGGGCCGGCAAGCACAGGAGCACAATCCACTGGCGCCAAATCACTTTCCAGTGTCACAACCATGTTCAAGGTTCCAAGCAAAGGTATGCATATCTTGAGCTGCAGTCTCCAGATGCAGCATGCTGTATGCTGGGTTGATTCTGTACTGCATGTGCTTGACATGCTTCTGGCATAGACCCTGGTAGGTGCGCCATACACACTTTGGTCTTGACAATCTTGCTTTCCCCTGCTGCAAGTCCATGCTTGCCAGCAAGCATGGTCACAGGGCATACGGCACTGCACAGCTAAGCTCTAGCAGCATACAGGGTTCACCTCGCTCCACACCCCAAACAATGTGTTACTAGCAGGTGACCTCAAGCCCAAGCCAAGGAAGCTGCCGTCATCTGCAGCAAATGTTTCCTTAGCTTTGAAGAACAGTCAAGGTGTCAGTGCTGGATCAGGCTGCCTTCAGCCTGGCGCATGGAGGGGATGCCTGAAAAGCTCATGGTGATCAATCTGCTAGTCATGTGCACTGCNTAATTCGGTCTGTTAGGAGAAAAGGCTGTCAAGCAGATGACACAATGGAGTAACACATATACCATACATGTTTACACATCTAGAGTGAACATATACTGCAAGTGTTACGCAGAAGCAGCTCTGCTGCTCGCTCTGTGGTTTAAATTTGGGGTGACTGCACAAACGTTAGACTGTGTGGTGTAGTAACAATTCTGCAGTTTAGACACCTATAAGAAAGTTCAAATTTGAGCTGTGCATAAGACAACATGTTCTACAAACATATGTGCTCTATCCTGCTATTGCCTGAACTCGTGGCCGACAGCTCAGTTGCCAGCTACACTATCGACACCACCACCCTGACAGCTTCCCCTCAGCCTCAGCTCACGACAGCCAAGATTGTAACTACAGATCCCTACTGAGCGCTGCGCTGCATTGCATCACACTGCATATGCTTGGCATGGTGTAGCATGTACGACTCGCCCTGTTTTACCCTGTACGATCGGGGCCATTTTCAAGCTCATCTATCTTGGGCATGCACCTGCAGATCTCGCTTAAGCAAACATATGTGTAGCGACCCTGCAGAAAACTGTTGCAGCACAAGTCCAAGCACAGCACAATACTTTACGACCAACCTGCTACCAATGCATGCACCAACATTTGTTTCAGAAGCACTGCCATGGCTGTACTACCGAATTCAAATGTGAGCTTCTCTGACCATGCTGCACTTCTTTACCAACTTATCGCTGCTGCCACTGTTGCACCCTCCTGCTTGATGGATGCCATCATGCTGCGCAGTGCTGCAAGCTTGAACAACAGCATCTGTTGCAAGTCAAAAGCTTGCGAAGCATTGAGGTGCTGTGTGTGGTGGCAGGAGCACTTTCATCTGTGCTGTCCCGTTGAGTGCCGTAGTCTTGACTGAGGCTGGAGCAGGGTAGGGGTTGATTAAAAGTCTACGAAACAGAACAGTCAGGGGCGGAAGGGCGGATCCCGGATCAACAGCAACGACACTTTGCACACGCATCGTCGAGCACATTGTGCGAGACGGGGCACAGATCCAGCTTCAACTTGCGCAGCGCTGGCAGTAATCACGACAACAGGGGCATAGCAAAGCGTGCTTGAAGCTTTAGTCTCGGGACCAGCGCGTGCTAAAGTGTGTTACGTGTGGGCTCTGGGTCGCACATACTTGTCGAGGCCGACGTGTCGAGGTGTTTGGCTGAATTCCAACCTCAGACTTGTTGAAGCAGTGCGCTTGCTTGACTCTGGGTATCGTCGCGTGGTCCCTGCTACAAGAGGACAGTAGGTCGATCAGGTCATCAAACACCTATGTGGAGTCAAGAAGGCTTGTACTTCAACGTCAAGCATGGCTACTTAGGTTAACGTTCTTCTCGTCGTCTCGCGCTTGTTCAAGGTTCTCGTGACGCTGTATGCTGACCAGCATATATACCTGCACAGAGGCCATTGTGCGAGGGCACAAATCAGGGCTATTCTCAGCGGCAGACTATAACAACTTGTGTCAATGTGAGAGCCTCGAAGATATCAAGCTGCACTTGGTGAGTACTTATCAGCAGCCAATACTATGCCTAATCAGTGCCGCTGGGTTGTGAGCAATTATCAGCCTGCTATGCCCTGCAGAGTGGGTCTGATTATGGTCCCTATTTGGCGAATGAAGCTTCTCCTCTGCACACCACCACCATCGTGGAGCGCTGCACAGAGAAGCTTGTTGACGACTGGCATCGCATGAGAGCAAATGTGAGTATGCGGCGTGTGTGCATGCTGCGTGTACAAGTATTGCTTTGAAGACGTATGCACTGTTCATTATCTCCTGCCAGCCAGCCTGGTGGAAGCTGCATCAGATGCAAAGTGAAGTCACAACCAGCTATGTCTCTGTTATGTCAGCGCTGAGCTGCTGTAGCTACTGTGCACGATTCAATGGCCGCATGAGTCTGTCTAGGCTGAGCAAGTTCCCTCTGCTACCACTGTCTTGCAAGAGCAGCAAGCTTGCCACATACACACAACATAGCGATACTTGCATGTGCACTTCTAGATCATGCTTAAGACACACCATTTGCATTCTCTGCAGGCTGACGAACCGCTGGCTACGTTTATGGACTACTGCACCTATGGTCACATGATTGACAATGTTGTACTCCTGGTGACTGGGACCTTACATGAGAGAGATGTTACGGTATGCCGTTAGCCTTCATCAAGGCCAGTCAATAGTTGCGCCTGTACTTGTGTGCGCAACATCCACTCTGGCATGAAAGTGTGACAGTCCACATACAAATGGTGTATGCAAAGCATCCTGTCATGTATGGCATCACAACCTTACAACCTCAACACGCATGTCGCCCATTGCAGCCTCACATGGCTTGTATACAGACCACTGTAAACTGAGACCATTAGTTCATGCTGACTCAGATCAATCTGTGCGGTCATACTGGTGACGATTGTTTTACACTTGCAAGCTTCATCAGTAACCAAAAATTTTGTTGACATCTGCAAATGTTCTATGTGCATGCAGACTCAAATCATGGGTTTTGTGTGTATCACTGACAGCCATTGCAAATGTGGGAACAATAAGACTCTGGGAACACTTTTCTGACAACTCTGCAATGATGCAGCCACTTGCATCCTGCATGGCAGGCTAGGCAGGGTGCAGTGTGCAGTGAAGGTTCACAACTGTTAGTCAAAATGTCCATGGCAGAGGTTGCTTACCTAGCATTCTAGTTATAGTTGAAAATCAGTCAATAAGGAGACAAACACCTTAGTGGAGCAAACATAAGGCAACCTAGACTTTCTGCAGCATCTTGGGAAAAGCATCACGCATGCTTACTTCCCTCACAAGCATCGCATGCAGCAGTACATGGCAGCCTACAGAAGGCCCTTCAAAGCCACACCCAGTCGACATGTCACATCATACAGTCTGAGTGACATTTGCATGGGCTTTGAAATCACAATTCTAAGGGTCATGTTACCAAATGGCGTGTGGTGCAGGAGCTACTGGACAAGTGCCATCCGCTGGGCATGTTTGACAGCATCAGCACACTGGCTGTGGCCTCCAACATGCGCGAGCTGTACCGCCTTGTGCTGGTGGACACCCCCCTTGCCCCCTACTTCGCTGACAGCCTCACCTCAGGTGTGCCTTGCCTCCATACATTGCTGCACAAACATGGCACAAGACAGCCCTGCCTTGCGTCGAAAGGGCTTGTACAAATGGCAGACAAGAGGCAGCCCTACCTTCCAGTGAAAGTGCTTGTACAACTGGCAGACGATTGCCAGTTCGATGCACTTGTCAGCAACCCCCTGCCTTGCCTGTTTCACAATTTCATGGCGGGTGGGATATGAGAGATGTTACAGATTATCACTATGAATTTTTGCGTATGACATATGCTGATTGCCTGATGCCACAATGCAACCTGTTTGAAGGCTGACATTACTCATCATGTGTTATGCTGTACACCTGTCGCGACTCATCTGTTGATGACTTTGCTGCTGTTTCATTGCAACTGAAGCCACACGTGCAGCATTGCCGGATGGTCTGCGCATGTTGCATTGATCTCAGACAGCGCTCTCCTACCCCTTTTCCAACCATGCTGGGAATTGATGCAGAGGATCTGGATGAAATGAACATTGAAATCATGAGGAACACGCTGTACAAAGCCTACCTGGATGACTTTGCCAAGTACTGCAACAAGATGGGTGGCAGCACAGCCGATGTCATGGGGGATCTCCTGAGCTTTGAGGTGAGCACATGCTAGCACAGCCTGCGCCTGCTGCTACATGTCATATGCAGCACTGGTCAAGACCACACGCACCGCTAGTCATAGCTGCATGCAGCACTAGTCAGCCCAGACTTGTGTGGAGTCCTGCGTAAGTGCTGTACCAATGCACTCCATTCACCATCAGCAGCATCGGCCCCATTTGCCATTTGTGCTGAAGAACGCTTTTCCACCTGTGCATGCTGCATACTCACTACCAGATACTTGCTGGCACAGCTTGATCATGTCAGCGACGGTGTGGCCGACCAACCAAGAAAGGGGCATGAGCGGGTGTACATGTAGCAAGCGTAATGCATTTGCAAGCCCTGATGTTGTGCAGTGTTGGAAGGTGCCCTTGCAAGTTGCTTGTACCAGCGCAAAAGGTCCATAGGTGGTTCCACATGCTGGTGCTGTGAACGCATTTCTTTGTACAGCAAATAACAGCAAAATACAAACCCATGCTGCAAGTTGTGCCACATGCTCTGTCAGCCTCAAGTATAGCCTTTAGCACAGCAATGGTTTGTGTGTCATACATTGCACATGCTGCTTGATCCTGTTATGGTCAAGAGAAACATTATCAGCTTAATTCACACACACGTCACAGCTACATGCATGCTGGAATAGCTGCCAGACCTACTACAACGTCATGTGTGACCTTACTCACAACTCAAAATCAGCCTCAAACCAGGGTGCTTTGCAGTGAGTCGTGCACGCTTGACTGTCATCAGGTTGTCATGCCTGGGTCAAACATGGTTGCCCATGCTGAGCACATGAGCCTTTCAGGATTGCGCCTCAAGCTGTCATCAAACCTAGTGGCATTATCAAACCTAGTGGCATCATCGAACCTTGTGGCATCCCCAAACTTAGTGGTGTCATCAAACCTAGTGGTGTCATCAAAGCTAGTGGCATCATCAAACCTAGTGGCATCTCCAAACCTTGTGGCATCATCAAACCTAGTGGCAACCCCAAACCTAGTGGCGTCACCAACTCTAGAGGCATCATCAGTCAAGGCGGACAGAAGGGCAGCTCCTCTGGCCATGGCAGCACTGCACAATTCTGTTTCATTGCTGCTCCTTCCAGAACATTGACCATTTCTGTCAGCGTTGTTGAGGTGCTTGATGCTCTGGAAGGAGGAGCAGTGAAACCAAATTGTGCAGAGCTGCCATTGCAACACCGGGAGCTCCACCTATCAGGCTGAGAAGCAGATGAAGGAGTCTGGAGACAAGGTGCCAACAGATGTCAAGTCCAAGGTTGAGGCCAAGATTGCTTCAGAACGGGATGTGGTATCAAAGGACGACACTGAGCCCATGAAGTCACAGATGGAGGGTGTGCAACAGGAGGTGATGGCTGTCTCACCAAGTTGAAATGCTGTGCAGGCTGACAGACGTGCCCTCAACATCACACTGAACAGCATTGGCACCGAGCTGACCAGGGACGACAGGCGTAAGCTGTACAGCAATTTTGGGCTGCTCTACCCTCATGGCCATTATGAGCTGGCTGGAGCTGAAGACTTTGACCAAATCCGCAGTGCCATGGAGAAATGCCCACCCTACCAAGCTATTTTCACCAAGGTGAGCTCAACTCAATGCAGCACTGACAAGGTGTATGCTTGGCATGCGCTGTACTACTGTTTGTGTGTATGTCCATGCTGCAAGATTTGGTAGCTCACATCCTGGAGTGTTGTCTTGACTCAGGCTCAATCTGACACAACATCAGCAAGTGCAGAGTTGCCACATGCTGTCACTGCTGTAGCTAGCCAATCTATGCTGGCACACTTGTGGACGTGCCAGTCAGCCATATGGACCGCATCTGGATCCAGTTTTCCATAATGCTGAAGCATCTTTGTATGGTTACCTGGGCAAGCAGGCAGAGAAACAAACATGGCAAACAGTACACAAACGCACCCATACACATGCATGCAGTTATCATTGCATGAAAGCATATTGTGAGTGCAGATGGGCATGGGAGAGAGCCAAATGTTAGACAAGATCCTTTACGAGGAGGAAATGCGGCGATGTATGTTTACATTTGATCAGCAGTTTCACTTTGCAGTGTTCTTTGCATACATGCGTATGAGGGAGCAGGAGATCAGAAACATCATGTGGGTGTCTGAGTGTGTAGCCCAAGATCAAAAGTCGCGCATTACTGATGGGATTGTGTATCTTTTCTAGCTGTGTTCGCCAACTATGTGTCATGTTAATGCTTTAGCTCGTGTGCGGATGGGTGAAACGTGGTCAGGATGCCTCATGCTTTGCGCCTGTGTTTAACTTCTTATGCTCAGACTGGTACTCAAGTCATCACGTTGTAGCTGGGCCATTTGAATCTGTTTAGCTGGCATTGTATGTGCTAAATCCACGTGGACAACACTACGAAAGGTGTGGGGTGGCAACAAGCATTGTCAACTGTATACCTGTAGGTACTCTTCAACAGAGGTTTTGAGTTGTCAACACATCGTAACATTGTAAAACATGCGTGCCACAATGTCTGCACACGCTTGTAGGGCACTCACCGCCAGAGCAATTCACAACAAAAGATAACTGCCAAACACTTGCACAACCTGCCCTTCACCCACCACATCAAAATTGGGTTCAAGAGCAACAACAACGAGAAAAGTACAAAGCAGTACAGACCTTTCAGCGTCAAAATTGTCCAGGACATGCGTAAAACAAGGTAGAGGCAGTTGATTACTGTATGTTATCAAATCAGCATGGAGCATCTCACAAGCAATGGCAAGCACTACACCCCATGATGCCCCTTGCAGCAGAATAAACAGGCTAGACTACTGTATGAGACACAGATTCCTTTTGTAAGTCTTCTTGATGAACTTTTTGGTTCTTGTCATAGGTATGTCAGATCTGCGTTCAAGGATACTTTCAGCTGTCCCTTGACAGCACAATGGCCTCAGCTGCAGTGGAACTTCGTACCCATGTTCCGTCAACCAGCTCAAATCCATTTGCCAGACTTCATTCGCTCGCCTCAGCCCCTGATCTGTCACATACTGCAGATAGTTCTGTGCCTCTTCCTCATCCCACCTGCACACATGAAAGGCTTGAATTGATACGCCTATCGTTCAGACAGCAGCATGGCGCTGTGTCTAGTGCCCATATACCCCGCCATTATGGTTCTGGAATGTAAGGAACTTGCAGCGAGATTGGTCCATGCAATGCTGAGGTGTGCGCACTCAACAGGGCACAAAATGCTTATGTTTGACCTCCAATATAGGTCAAAAACTGCCTTGAACACGACCTGTCAAGGCTGCTTGTATACAGCAAAATCAAAACACTACAAAAGCAAGCTTGCCATGTGGCTCCATGCTCTTCAATACGAGGACTATCGTTTAACCAGCTTTGCTTCTGAGAGCATAGCCAAGTGACCAGTGAATCAACACCTCCCACTTATGGCATATCTGACAGCTGGGGCGATGCAAGCACATCATCAGTCATGCATTACACCTCACGACCACACCAGGTATCATGTCTCACCGCACTCATAGCTTGCATGCAGGCGCCGATCTTACCACTAATCACAAACTGAGCTTCGGTAATTTGACTGTTGCTGCAATGCCCCGTCCTGGTGATCACATTTGGCAGAGTAAGCAACACATTGGTTTGAGAGCATCAAGACACCAGGATGGGCACAGACATGGCACAGTCACATTCCATGCACCTCAAGCACTTGCTGCTGTGTAAGTGGTGGGTCATGCTAGCACGTTTTACCTCACAAACCCATATGACCGGATAGCAACGTCACTGCAGGAAATGACGATATTTTGAGTCGCAGAGCCTCACTCATTCATGAACTGCAGCATCTCAAGTACTTGCTGTTGGGCCAGGGGGTCATCTTGTTTTCCGGGATGCCACTGCTTGACTGCAAGGACATCAGGATGAAGAGCTGTGAAGCCTGTGAGCTTGAGGATCCGAACACTGGTGTAGGAGCGCCACATCTCACAAACTTCGACTTGCCACTCCTGGCCCGCTCCACCAGACACCCCGCACCTGCTGGTACAAAGGGCACTGATAGGCGGGTGGTAGCAATCTTGCAAAACCTCTTTTGATGCTGACACGTGAAACCAGGAGCACCTATGTCAAGCAGTTCAAATGTGTGCATGCAGCAGGTTTTGTTGCGCTCAGCATTACATGCACAGCCTAACTGTGCTCATGCAGCGCGTCAGAGGGCCACGGCATGCCTACTGGTTCATCACATATCTCCTGCTCGTGTTATGGCGGAACATACTTTGCCATGAAGTCTTTGTTCTATACCAAATAAACGAAAGATTCCAGATTTGGAATTGGCGGACACTTGATGCAAAGATGAGTGCAGACACAGCACTGAAGATGGCCAATTCAGGTATGAGTCACGCTGTATGAGGTAAAATGGAACAAATACAGCCACATGAAGTGCATACGGTGAGCAATGATTTAGCTGTCACAAGTCTGCTAGGAATACTGCACACCTGGAGTCTGCCTCTTGATGCACACACTCACAGATGCTTTGCCAATCTGCCAGTGCCAAGCTGCTGCTCAGCATCACGTGTGGCTTCAAGTTTGCTGGGAAGGCATCAATGGTCAAGCTAGACAAGCTTGGCCGGCATGCNCGTATGGCTCGCAAGGCAGCTCCCCGTACAGCGAGGATCACTCGCGATGGGTTGATCACGACGTCGACAGACTCGACAGCCCCGAAGTGCCGCTGCCGTCTAGTAACATAAACCAAAGTGCCGCACCTATTGTCGAGCGCAGTCTTCTAAAACCTGCCCTTCGCAAGTCAGGGAAACACTTGCAGCAGCGCGAGAGCCGAGCTAGGTATTATCAGCTGTCCGTCCTGTGAAGTACATATTGAACATCTCTTGACAAGTCTGCAATTGTATGCAGAAAGACAACATGGATTATTATAAACCAATCTGGAACAAAATCTATTTTGTATGCTGACAAGCGTACGATCATATCGGTAAGCTGGCTGACAGATTACACTCTTGCTTATGTCTGCAATAGTATGCCGCTAAACCAATAGATATGCATCTGTCACAGACACTCTCATGCATGTGCATGACCTGTGCTACAACTTTGTGCAGTTTGTGCACAAGCAGCATAACTTCAGGGCTGGACTCTCTCTGTCTGCAGAAATTTAAACTTGGTATACCAATACGTGACATGCGGTTGCTGGACCCAAATCTCCTCACAGCAGACATCGGCAAGATCCTTGTCAGAGACAACGCCATTGTCTTTGCGATGGAGCACATCAGGCTGATCATTTCAGCCACCACAGTCATCATCCCCAGGGATGGGTTTGAGCAGAACCTGTTGAACTCCCGCTTCAACGCCTTGTTGGAAGAGAGCATCATTGAAGCTGCGCAAGAAAAAGCACACCGTGAAGCTCGCGCTGCACAGCTGAGAGAAATTGCTGAATCTGATGTTGAAGATGATGGAGCATCTTCAGGTTTACTCCTTTACNCATGCTCATGAGGGTGCCCAGCTGCAAGCTAATCATACATTTTCTGTCCTGCACAAGCAATTNACATCCAATATGTGGAAGACAAGAACCTTCTCAGTGGGCATCTGATGGTGCTGCTGGGCCAAGACTATCAAGCAGCACAGGTAGAACTCCCCGACAATGCATGTGCTTCTGATCAAGCATGCCTGGTCTTCAAGCAGTCACACAACATTGCTGCTGCATTAACAGGCTGCACAATTGATACAAGTACCTTGCACAGTCAGCAGTAGAGCCATGCAGCTTGCTGTGTCCTTGCAAAGCTGCGCAGTTTGATGCAGCTCTGCCACTGAGCACCGAGTGGGGGACACTTGCACTTGTCAAAACCAATGTCAAGTNGTCTATGGCATGGTTGTAACGTATGACCATGCTCAGCATGCTATCTCATGTGCAGAGCAAATTTTCTGATACTGCAGCAAATGCCAGCTGCTGCTTGGTGGCACTCCACATACGACTACTCTGCTGCTGTTCAGTGTTCATGTGGCCACAGCACCAGCAAGCAATCCTGGTGAGCTAACATCCACCTCCTGATGAATGTGTTGCAAGCAATGCCTAAATGTCTGAGACAAATGCCAGCAATTGCTGTCACTTTNCACAGACCGCCAGCTTTCCACCATCTTGATGCACATCAGCATACCAGGTCGTGCACTGGTGACCCGAGCGCTCTGCTGTCTGACAAGGCATCAAAGACCGACTGCAAGCCGCACACATCACAAACCCCTGTTCAGCAGGTCAAAGCGGCCCCCTAAGAGGGTGCTGACTCCTCTAAAAGCCGCGAGCTCACCTTCACAGCCTGCCCCTGAACAGCCTGACGAGGGAACCAGAGCGCCAAACGACAGTGACTTGCGTAGTGTGCCGCATAGCAGTCCATCGACAGCAGAACCTAGAAGTTTCGGCAAACGTATCAAGAGGTTCTTTGGGGGTGACAGACTTGATCGTAAGCGGCTGCAAGCCTTAGGCTTAGGAGCAGTTGCATCATACGGCTTTGTCAGCAATGCCACCTATGGCACAGGTCTAGCAATTTCGTGGATAACGTTTGTGCGACAAACAGGTATGGACAGCATTACGCTTGCACCTTGATGCTGCTGTGTCATCATTGTACTTCACAACTGCTGCTTCTGCACAATGCAGGTAAGTCTCCTTTGATGGCACAACAATGGAAGCCGTTTTTGGCATTGTATGGTGGCTTTTGGGCTGCACAACACTTTATCAGACCTTTACGTTTTAGCTTAGCTTTGGCAATGTCACCAGTCTTTGACAAGTTCATCAACTTTGTGCAGCTCAAAACGCACTTTCGCCGACAGAATGCTTTTGCTGTATATCTGTGCTTGCTTGGTTCAGTCACTTCAATCTGTGTGTTTGGGAGCATTCGGGTGTTTGCTGGATCGTTAGCATTTGCAATGNACCCGAGCGCTCTGCTGTCTGACAAGGCATCAAAGACCGACTGCAAGCCGCACACATCACAAACCCCTGTTCAGCAGGTCAAAGCGGCCCCCTAAGAGGGTGCTGACTCCTCTAAAAGCCGCGAGCTCACCTTCACAGCCTGCCCCTGAACAGCCTGACGAGGGAACCAGAGCGCCAAACGACAGTGACTTGCGTAGTGTGCCGCATAGCAGTCCATCGACAGCAGAACCTAGAAGTTTCGGCAAACGTATCAAGAGGTTCTTTGGGGGTGACAGACTTGATCGTAAGCGGCTGCAAGCCTTAGGCTTAGGAGCAGTTGCATCATACGGCTTTGTCAGCAATGCCACCTATGGCACAGGTCTAGCAATTTCGTGGATAACGTTTGTGCGACAAACAGGTATGGACAGCATTACGCTTGCACCTTGATGNTTGGCAGATATGCCTATGTGTCCCTATGCAAGAGCACGACAGACAGTTCTAGGTGTACCAGAAGGCTTTCTGTTTTCAGGTCTATGCTGCAAAGCAGCAAACTTTAGGCAGCTGATGAGAGGTATTGGTACCGCATTTGCCTCTGTGCGCATCCTGTAACATGTTGCGCATAGCGTTTGCTGACAAACGCCTGAGTCTTTACGGCTTGTTGGTCTAAGCGTCCTNACTTTTGCAAGCTCAACTGGGATCACGCCTCTAGCTGAGGGTGCTTTCGAATCTGTGAAGTAGAAGAGGCCACTGCCCTGCACCATTGCTGCAGATTGCCATGCAGAGATGTGCAATAGTGAGCCGTGATCTTGGTCAAGGATTTGGCGACACATGCTTGCAACAGAAGTGCAGTCCATGTGTACCTTCAAGATGAAGTAGCGCTTGGTCCAGCCCTTCTGGCCTGCCCCTGCAGTGTAGCAGGCAGCAGTCACAAAGCTGCAATGTTGCATGCCGCCTTGCTGCTGTATCACACTCCATTTTTACCTTTTTTGTCCAGCCAGCCTGAAAGTTCTGCAGGAGTCCACAGGCATGCCTACAGAGATCGACGGTGTCTTGTCGCGCTCAGGAGGCGGATACTTTGCTGAACATGCATTGATGCGTGCCCTGAGATCGCAAAAGATGCGTACCTGATTCTGCATACTACCGACCAAGACATCTGTCGAGCTACTGCTTCACCGTTACAGGCATGCCTTTAGCATCTGTTAAAACACAGTGCGTGCTGCGCAGCTGTAGGAGGCAAATAATGCAGTCGCGGTGCATGACGAGCAAACATACCCAGTCCAGCTGTTGCTTAACCTAACTGTGCTGAACGACTCCTCCGCATTGGCCATGCAAAGGCATGCAATGACACCATTTGAGCGGAAGTTGAACAGTCGTGAGCTCTTCGTGTTGCGTCTATCGGATTGCGTAAATGTTGCGTGAGGCGGATCGACCGTTATGCTGCCGTTACGTGATGTCATGTACTGCTGCCTCCGGACCCCCAGTACTTAGTGCTGCCACGTAGTGACACGTCGTTTGAATTTGAAGGCTTTTGGCGCCAAAACTGCTTGCAACGGTCAGAGCCCCGTACGCAAGTGGGGCCTCAGCTGAGCATAGCGCAAAACGTCACGCTCACGATTAGCGAGCAGAACTCGTGCAAAGTGCAACTCGTCGAGCAGTCTTGACTTCGCGAGTCTTGCTTTAGCTTGGCAATGTACTCTGCTGCTGGCCACAGCAGCTCGTGTGTTCAGTAGAGCTAGGCCTGTAGCTGTCGCTGAGCAGCACGCAAGATCTGTTCAGCCCTGTCTGCAACCGCGTTTAAGAGAACCCGTCTCGTTGCTCAGCACTTATGACTGCTCAGCCTGTAGCATACAGCAGCAGTTCCTCTAGCAATGTGTTCAAGAACACACCAGGCTTTGGCTTAGCAGGTGCAGTCCTGGCCATGTCAGCCAAGCTTTGCCAAGGCCTATCAGTCTCGGTCAACAGTTTGGCCAAAGCAAGACAGCTGCTAACGCCTCACGGTGGCTGTGTAGGTGGACGCATTCGGTCTAGAGTGGCAAGCAGCAAGCGCCGTTTGTCAGACCTGCACGAACAGGCAGAGGCCAGCAAGCCGGTTAACATCCACAGTTCCGGAGCCGGTAAGCAGCAAACTTGACCGGCAGCGCCTTGCAGTACTTTCTAGGCATGCCAATAATGTTTTGTGACTCTGTACAGGTGCTCCTGAGCCCAGTAGCTCCGCAGCAACGCCTTCAAAGCGCGGACGTCGTAGCCTGTTTGAGGAGTGCCAAGAGGGTTTTTCCAGCGGTTCCGCTGAGCAGATCGAGTCCAGCCGGGCCGTTGTCTTAAGCCAAAGGTACGTCGTGCCATTGGAACCACTTTGCAGCTCAGCTCAGCGACTGTCAAGGCCTGTTTAGCGATGTCAACTTCTGAGCTGTCATGGCCTGTCCTGCAGGTGTCTGCCACAGTCTGGGCAGGATGCAGCAGAGTGTGCTGAGCAACGCCAGATTGATGACACAGGTGAGGCCCGTGCCTATGCTGCTGAGGCTGCTGCTTACAGCACCCTCTGCAGAAGTGTTCATACCTTTATTGCCACCTGCAGATCACTGCATGATTGAGGCTGTCCCCATGACAGACCAGCACATGTCAGAAAGCCACCAAGATTATCACACACAAATCAATCTCCTGGAGGACATGATGACTGCTGACGCAACAGAAGTGTGCTCACCAGTCAAACGCACACCTGCCTCTGAGCGCCCTGCAGAAGATGGCTTCCATCGCACCTTCATGCCCTTTGACATGCTTCGCAGCCCCACTAGCCTTGGTGGGCAGTCTTTCCAGGCACTCAATGCCCACCTGGCCCAAAACGCCCGCTTGTCCACCAGGCAGCGCAACCTGAGGCATGATTTGAGAACTGCTACCAAGGAATATGTTTCTGATGCAGGTGAGCATATCAAGACAGCTGAAGCTTGTGTCTAGGTGCTGTGTGTTATTGTTGTTGTTGTTGTTGTGAGGAGTTTGTGTCTGTGCTAAGCTGANTGCTGTAACAGCTCATCATGCTCCTGTGCCTGCTGTGCCTGCTGCTGCTGCGAGGTCGATGCCAGCTGTGCATGCTGTTGTGCGAGGCTGGCATGTGCCTCCTGCATCTCCAACTTGGCTGTGTTGCTAGCCTCTAAACTGCTTTCAAGCCCAGTGCATTGCCTCTGAAGCTGTGTATGTGCATCGGTCAGCTGTGCCAGCTCTGCTCGGCTGCCGCCCAGCTGTTGCTGCAGCTTATCACAGTCTGACGCTAAGGCTTGTTCTGAGGCTGTTGTCGCAAGATGTGCGCTGCTGAGCTGCTCATGTTCAGTACGCAAAGCAAGCAGGGCATCCTGCTTTGCTGTGCTTTCTGCTTTGAACTGCTCGTGTGCTGATTGCAGTGCAGCATGCTCAGCATCCATTTGCTCACTTGCTGAGTGGGCGTCTGACAATTGATTTGTGAGTGCTGTCATCTGAGCCTCCATATCTTGCCTGCTCTGCAGCAAGTCATCATGGCTCTGCGTCATGGTGTGCTGCCACTCTTGCAGCTGACTGAGGGCCGCTTGTGCATCATCCCTTTCAGTTCTCAAGGCAGCGTGCTCAGCAGTCAGTGCCGTGAAGTGCTGAGCATGCTGTTGGCAAGCTGCCTCGAGTTGTTGCAGCTCTGAAGCCACACGAGCCTTGCTGGCTGCTGCCGCTGCCAGCTCTGTCTGTGCGTCGCTGTGTTGCTTCAGTAGCTGCTGGTGCGAGGCCTGCAGTTGGGAGGTTGAAGCTTGTTGCTGATCATGCTGGTGGATCAAGTCTCTGTGTTTGGCCTTCAGAGAAACATGCTGCGTCGTCAGTGATGAATGGTGGCCCTGCATCAGTTGCAAAACGGTACTCTGACTCATGCTTAGTCACAAGGTTGTCGCACACCACATGCAAGTTGTGCTATGTCATCAGGACAAGGTGTGACTTGACCACTGCCAAGCTGACTGCTTGACAGCACATCACCACTGCAAGCCGTGCTCAACCAGTGCTCAAAGACACACACAACACCAAGCAGCAAAGTTGGCCAGCACACGCTCCAGTAAAGAATGCAGATCGTGTGCAATTGTCTTGAGAGCACCGTATACGTGGTGCTCAACCATTCTGCAGGTATGTCTTGCTGGCTGTGCCCTGCCAACACTGCATGTACTATAATCAGGCAAAAAACAGCAGCGCTGTCTGAGGCACATTGTTGTACCACAGCAGTAAGTTGCAGATGAGGCAGCTGTGTAGCAGTTTAGGCAATTACAGCGGGTGCCAGAAGACTGTACTCATTGCCTACCTGCAATGACTGGAGCTTCTGAGTCTGCTCAGACAGCTGCTTAGTAAGCTGACCCGCCTGCTGTCTTGCACTGTCAAGCTCACAAGCTGAGCTGGCCTTCTGAGCTTCCAGCTGTGCAGCCTTTTGTTCGCTTTGCTGCCTGACTTCTACCAGCTGCGCCATCTGTTGCCCATTCTCCTGGACGGCTTCTGCCAACTGGGTTCTGACAGTGCTGAGAGATGTGGCAAGAGACTCACGCTCAGCGCATGACTGTTCCAGACTGCTGCTGAGCTGTGCAGCAAGGCTTGATTTGTCTTGCAGCTGGTCATCAAGCGTAAGTTTCTCAGCCTGCATTTCACCCACCAAGCATTCACAAGCGTTACAGAGCCAAAGTGTTGCAGCAGCATAGCACCATTTCACGGAGCTATGCTGATGCAGCACCAGTGGTGCATTTCACCTTAGGCAAGCCCTGCACAGCAGCGTATGCAAACGACAATATGTACTACATGACCCCTCTGCACTTTGCAGGCGGCAGCATGTCATTTGCACAATACATTTCGCTTCATGCGTTGTTCTCTCAAGCATTGCAGTGTTGCTACAGTCTTCACAATCCTTGCCATGCAACACTCACAGCTTGCAAGAAAGGAGGGTTCCGGGGAGGCGCAAGAATTGGGGAGGGGGGAGTGATGTGCAGCCCATATTACATATCACATGTATTCTGCCGCATACGCACCGTGAGCTCTGCAACAGCCTCACTGAGCCACTCTTGCTTCTGCTGTGCCTGCACACTGACCTCCTTCAGAGCTGCCTCCCGCTGTTCAGCACTCTTCTTGAGCAGGATGAGTTCCTGTGCTTGAGAATCCATAGCGGCCTCTTTGACAGTCACATCTGCTTGCAGCTGGTTGACTAGCCTTCCAGAATCCTCAAGCTCAGCCTGCATTGTTCAAGCAGACTGGCACCACATTTTTGCTCAAATTGTGACCTGAACTGATGCGTCTTCTGAGAGCATGCAGGCAACATGCCGCAGGCTTGGTTGCTCCTGCGCCGTGTGCCATGGCAACATTACAAAGAAGTTTGTCCTGTTGTGACCTATAATCCAGGGTTGCCAGAAACCAGATTGCTGGCTGCACGTACATATGCAGGGAGCACAGTGTAAAACCAAGCACATCTCATCTGAATCCCGGTTTGCGGTGCGTCAGTCATGTACAAGTGGATGGCTGGCATGCAAGGGACCATAAAGCGGGACAACACACAGGAAAGGGCGCATATGACGTCATTGCTGCTAGGCATGCCACACTGGTAACAGTGCAGCAGGACATGAATGCTGTGCTACTGATGCTTACCTTCAGACCAGCCACTTGCACATTGGCAGCAGCAAGTGCCTGCTCCAGGGTTTGCACTTGAAGCTGCAGGGCGGCCACCTGGCCCTCCAGCTCAGCTATGCGTTCCAAAGCTGCCGCCAAGTCGGCTTCCAGCTGTGCTGCAGGAGAGACAATAGTGTCAGTACATCAGGCTGTGCTATTGTGAGTTGCTCATGCACAACACACATGACTAATTGCAGGTTGCAATCTAATGCATTAGTTGGTGACAGGGACCAAGCATGAAAAGCCAATTGTGCAATGCGTACCCCTGTTGTGCTTTTGCAAATGCTCCAGGAATGCTTATGTGAGTGTCCAGCTGTCACTGTCGGGTCATGGAGGAGTCTGCTGCATTATTGTGACCTCGTTGCTGTCAAGCACTATCGGCTTCACAACAAGCATGCAAGCATACTACTGATTATCATGCTGTCAGACAATTGCAACATCCTCAGTGTGACTTGCATTGCAGGCAGCCAAGCTGCAATGTACACATTGTTGTCCTGACTACACAGACTCTCATGCATTGACCTCCAACAGCATGTCTTGCAAGGCAGCAATATCCAGGACAGCTTGCAAGTGTCAATAACATGATCTCAAGACATGTTGTCACCATGCAGCAACGTATGGCACATTGCAATGCTGGGGTTTTCGAATGCTGGTGTGCGGGTTCAATGCAGCCAGAAGCATTCTAAGCCTAAACAATATGCCATGCAGGACTGATGTGGTTGCATGCCTCTTCTGGCAATGACCAGCCTATGTCTTAAGACTACTGCTCAACAAGATGCAAGTTTTGGCATTTCTAGCTGTTCACAAGCATAGCATGCAGAGCAGAAACATGGCCAGTGAAGACACCTATTAACGCTCACCAAGCCTAGACTCTGCATCGCTGAGCTCGTGCTCCTTGCTTGCCAGGTCATCAAACGCTAGCTGTTGCTGCTCCTCAAGCATCTGCACACGATCAAGCACTGCTGCTATGGCCGCATGACCATCTCCCAATGTCTCAACTGGGTCGGCTGATAGCCGCTGTATTGCATCGGCCCAGTGCACTGCCTGTGTCTTTGCATCCGCTGCATCTTGCTTAGCCTGGACACAGAAACTGGCTAGTATGAAGCAATGTCTGCAGGCTAGTCATGCTCGATCACACAGCCCTCCAGCAACCCTGTGGAAACCACTCTTGAGAAAGCATTTATCTCTCACTGCTTGTGTGGTGTGGGGTGTGATTGCAAGACTATGTTTACTGAGTTTGTGATATGGTCTCATGTGGCACATGTCACAAGTTGTATCTTGCCTGCGCTAACAAGCACATTACAACAAAAGTTGCTGCATGCTTGCTTAAGTCACAATCATACGTCCCTGAGTGCATAAAAACACATAGGGCATGTGACCATCAGTTTGGAGCTTTGCTTGTTTCATACCTGTGAGAGCCGACTGGTATGTTCACGCAGTTCCTGCTGAGCTGTCTGCAGGGAGACACTGAATGATGCAGCCTGCTTGTCAGCCTGTTGCAGATCCCCACTCAACTTACTGACTTTACCTTCATGCTGGGCGGCAGCCTGCTGAGAGTCTTTCAGAGCACCCTGCCAGCATAGAGTGTCACTGCTTGTCACCCTTCGCAGCAGACTGCAGCAAGCAGTGCATGCAACATGCATCTATTTTCTGACTAGTCTACAGACAACAGGTATGATGCACAACACATGTTGCATCAGCACGAGCAGTGTGTAACACAAGCGTACAAGACATTGCATCGCATGGTCAAGGTTGAGTCCATGATCACCCTCAGAATTTTGTTGCTCTCAGGGCAGGCTTTGTGGGGCAGCACCATGTGAGGCATCAATGCTGCCCATGCCAACAAGCTGTGCTGTCTTGTCTGACACGTGCTGCACCATGACATGAAGCTGAACCTCACCTGAAGCTGCTGCTGCTTTGCCTCCAGCTCCTGGATGAACTCATGCTGCTGATCCAGCAAGTCCTGCTGTTGCTGCCCATCACTGTGAAGCTGTGTTCTGAGCTCCTGCATGATATTTCATCCTTCAGTGTGGCAGTGAAAGGATGAGAGTCTGTGGTCCCTAAGTGTACTTGGGGTTTCATGCGCAGACCTTTATCTTGACTTTGGCATGCTCCAGCTCTTTCTCAAGGTCATGAATGCGTTGCGTTGCCCAGGAGAACTTGCGTCCTTCTGCTGTCTGCGGCTTTTTGCGCTCACGAGGGGGGGATATGTCAGGCACAGAGCCTAACAGACACAAGCACAGCATAAGCCTGCTGTCAAGTCGTAAAGCATGTCAACAAAACTTGTACCTTCGCGTTCCACATCTCCAAACCTGTCACCAGTCAGAAAGCCGGACTTGGGATCTGCTTTGAAGCCCTTGGCTTTACTTGGATCGTAGTCTCCTGGGCCTGCAGGTGACCAACAGCACTGCCTGTCAGCCAGCATTGTGACGTCCGTGTTGCACTGCCATCTGTCAGTGCATCGGCATTTACCTGGCGTGTACTCTTTGTTGAGGCGGAACCGCTCTCCTCCGACACCAAAAGACATATTGAGAAGGTGAGTGATCAGTTCCTGATCGGAGGCGGTCCACCACGGAAGGTGTCAGCGACACCAGCAGCTGTCAGAGTGGCTGCATAGTATACGATTGCGGCCACCGTTATGACAGCCATGGCAGGACAGGGCAGCAACGTCTGTCAAGTTGGCGCCACGCATCTTCCGCGAGCCGAATCGCGGTTACGAAAGTGAGTCAGCCCTGTTTGTACTTTGAATACAGACTTGGTTTCAGCCAGGTAAGCCCACGAGCACTAACCAAGCACTTGAAGCTTCTACTCATGAAAAATAGCAGGGTCTTTTGGTCAACTTCAATCTTGTCAACTTCAGGTCTCGCACTGAGCAGCATTCGCTGCTTTTGGAATAAACAATGTGCTGTAATCCAAGATTTATGTGCTGCTGAGTCCGGCCGAGATGCCTTGCCTGCTATTGCTGCATGGACGGACTTCGGTGCTTCCAGAGTACGACTGCATAGCCATATTGCAAACACGGATAGCTTGCTTGCTGACTGTGTGCTGCAATTTTGCTTGCTCTCTTATCAGAACTTGCTGCAACGCTGCATTTGTGCTGACGTACAATTTGTGACTAGCACGGATCGAGAGTCTGCTGCAAGGTTTAGCTTTCTGACGCATGCGTAATCAGAAGCTGATAAGCATCTTGCAATGTATGGCATTCCTCTGCAGAGCCACCCTTATCTGGATGGGCTCTGACTAATGCCTTTCTGTACGCAGACCTACAAAACAGCAAGTCTGTCATAGAACACAGGGTCAATACACCCTTTGATTGTGATGCAATCTGAAAGGTCAAGGCAGAATGGCGCTTCCTTCATCAGCAGTGCATGACGTCACGACAAAGCTGCAAACAAGAGGTTGAGCTTTGAGCATGCAAGCTGGTGTTGTTGTGACAGGCACATATGTTGCACAACCTGAGAATGGCTTCTCTCATGACTCCATGATTTGGCGACTTTGCCAATGCAGACATATGGTGCAGACCTGATTGCTTCTGCTGAACAGCCTGTTGGCAGGCCCAGTAGCTTGTAGGCTAGCTGTTGCTTATAGCTTGGTGCTGGTTGATTTAAGTACGCAGGCTGCGTCTTGCTGCAATGCAAAGCAGTACGCCTATGGGTTCTCTCCACAACTTGACAAGCGGCAGTGCTGTTGTGCTTATGCTCCTTCTTCTGCTGATCAATGTCTCTAAGGTTCTGCTGTACTTCTGCCTGCAGTCATACACTGAGTGTTTCATCTGCAGGCTTGATTAGTATGTCAAGTTCAGCACCTGGTCGTGCTGGATCCAAAATGCAGTATGCTGTTAACTGCTGGGCAGCCACTGTGCAGCTAAAGCCTCAAACCCCCTATCATTTTCTGCACTACCGCAGGGCATGTGCTTGCGTGAGAGCATAGATGGGCGTTTTGCGTGGGCGAGTTCGAGCAATAGCCAAGTTGAGCAGCTGGATAATGAGAGCTGGCTTACTTGACACGCTGCAGAATGTGCAGCTGTTTCCACAGCCTGTGTTAGGTGTTCATGACGAGAAAGTAAAAAGCTTGACCTCAGTTGATTGCAGACTTGCGCATGAAGCATGCGCAGCTGCCATGCTCCAGGATCCAGTAGTAAACCCTGCTGGCAAGACTCTAGGCAAGCTGTATACTGCTGAACATGGTATTGAGCTGTGGCAAGTCTGTATAGAACCTTACAGTTCCGTAAGCCTAGATGCCAGGCCTGCAGACAAAAAGCGACTGTGCATTTCATTGCGCGAGGAGCATCTGATGCCAAGACGAGAGGTAAAGCACAAGATGGACCTGGCTTGCATCTTCAAGAGACAGCTGCCACAGCCCTAGCTGGGCGTATGCAGCGCTCCTGTTCACGAGCAAAACATGTGGTGTATGTGCGCAAGACTGCAATTCTTCTGTCCAGGAGGCAATCGCGCCTGAATAGTCCCCTGCCGTGTACGCCTTGTTGCCCCTGATACACGGAATTTTGGCTTGTGTAGTCATCAAGACAAACTTCAGCCAAGCTGGCTCGTAACTTGCGTATAGTTTTGGTCTGAAAGTTCGGACTGGAGACTGTACCNTGACAGCAAGCAGAGGGCAACAGCAAGCTCGCACGCTGACAGCAAACAGCAAAGTCCCCATCCTAAGCAGCCCACAGCCAGTAACACCTCATCAAGATCGAATGCATCTGCAAGCGACACTGCACTGTCAGGACCTGTGGGAGACATCATATGTGACTTAGCGTATATGCGGCCTGAGAACCCATGTGACCCTGCCAGGTCAACAATGCTCATCACACAGGCGCTACAGCAAATGGCACAAGGTCGATCAACTTACAGTAGCCTCAACATACCAGGCACGCCAGAGAAGCGCATCACAGATGCGCTTCATGCAGCAATAGATTGCTCTCAACGGAGCGGCTCAGTGCCAATACACCTCCTGATGGAGCTGCTGCAGTCCTCTCTACTCACTGAGTATGGTGGCGCAAAGTCCAGTCAGGCTGTGCCAGCAAAGCCTTCAACAGCAGTGTCAGAACCGGCAACACCCGCTCAACACAGCAACAGCAAGCGCAGCAAGCCAGCAGAAGCCTCTGCAACTTCAGTGCTGGCATCAGACGCATTGGGTGAGGACATCTCGGCTTGGCCCCAGCCAAGTCGTGCTGAGTTGTCAGAAGTTGATGAGACTGCACGCATAGCTGCTCTGTCCTTGCTGTCTGTAATAGAGGGCCCAGCCGCTACTGGGNCATGCCTGTCTGCACGCATGCCTCTGCAGTCACCCAAGCTGCTCATGACACTCTACAGGTCATATAAGGGGTGTGCTGCATACAGACGGCATACGATAGTGTTTGCTCGCCAGGTATGCTTGTCAACATGATCAGAGTCGTTTCGCATATGTCTCAAGACCACATCATGCAGGAGTGTGCCAACATCCTGCACACTCAGTCAGCTTGTTGCACTTGCTGCAATTTGCTTACTGCTGCATATGGTTTTAATGGAACCATGGTTATTTGCAAATTGCTGTGTGAAATGAGGCTGACTCACTCAATTCAGGTCACAGGCCTTATTTGCAAGAAACCGCTGATGAAACTGCAGGTAAAATGATTGCTATGGCGCGCTGCAACGTGACAGCCTGCCGAGTGCTGCTGCACGCGCTGATGGCCAGGAGTCGGCGGGTCCTGCTCTCTGACCCCAGCCTGTTCAGGCGCTGGGCAGACGTCAGCCAGGAAGCTAAAGAAATGCTCTANTCGCCGCCAACGCTGAACCCAAGTGTGCCTGGCAAACATTGAGCCCTCATTAAGCATTGTCTTTGTCCCCTTACAGCTGTCTGAACTTGTACGCAAACATGACTCAGACTGAATCAGATCGTAGAGCTGCTTGGTCACCTGGGAGTAGCAACCAGCAGCTGTAACCCCTGCAGCTGCAAGCTCTGCTGACAGCTTACAGTGCTCGCCCTTCGTGGCTTCCAACGTCTGCGTGAGTTGCTCGCGCAGCTTGCAGAGCTCTCGAAGTACATGTCTCTGTGTTGACGTGCCCGTCGGCAGCAGCGAAGAAATTTTCTTGGACAGTGCCATGAACAGCATGCTATTTATGACTAAAACGGGGGTCGTAGATTTTCTCCGCGTGTCAACACAGTGGATGGCGCAAGCTTGCCTTAAGGTCAGACATGAGCTGCACGTCCAATGCTCTGTACAAACCAGTGTTGGTCGCAGAGAATGGTGTGTTGTACTGAGCATATTTCAGCAAACCTCACATCTTGCAATTCAGTGCAATTGACCTAACGGTGGTGCCTAAAACGTAGTCAATGTCGATGATTCATTCAAACTGGAAACAGCCCCTGCTATGCTGACATTCGGTTTGCTACTACAAAGCAAGCATTGCATCCTGCCACAACTGACATCCTGCCCAACTTGGACTTGTGTAAACCGACTGCTCAAAGACTGCACCAGGTACTGAGGGTGCAGTGCTCAACCATTGCGCAAAAATTGCGCAAGAAGCAGCACAGGCAAATGAGGGCATCAACACTGCGCAACGACAAGGAGGCATCTACATGGTCATGCCTGCAGGCATGCCGCCAGCACCCATACCCATGGGGTTTGCTGCAGCACCTGCTGCTGCACCCTTTGTCTTCTTTTCTACCATGACAGCTTGTGTTGTCAGCATGATGCCGGCAATGCCACATGCATTGTTCAAGGCACTCCTTGTCACCTGCAACAGGTTGTCAATCAGCTGCTGTGACTTGATTGTGCACCACTCTTTACCTGGGTGCATTGACCCAACAATGGCTCTGCTGTTAGCACTTTGCCAGCCATGGCTGTATCAATCAACATGTACCAAACAACACTGACAGGGCAACAGCAAAAGGACAGCACTATGTGATTACCTTGGCAGGGTCAATAATGCCTGCTGCAAGAAGGTCTTCAATTTTGTCATCCATGGCATTGTAGCCCATCTCCCAAGGCTGGCTCAGAAGCTTCTCCACAATGACATCTCCCTCAACACCGGCATTGTTGGCTATGAGCCTGGCAGGTGCCTGCAACAACGCATGCCTGTGGTGGTGACAAATCTGTTGACAATTGTTGCATTCAAAGACTGGTACATGACAGGGGTGCGTCCCACTCTCTGGCAAAGCACATCAGCTCAATGCTGTAAGTAGGGCCACAGCATTGTTATACATTGCCCCCAATACAGTGTCCTTATCTGTGCAGCCAGGTTGGCGCATGAACGTGCAACACAGATGCAGCAATCCCAGTGAGTCCATAACAACAGATTTCATGACTGGAGTCCTTGGCAGGTGCTCAAGTAAGCTTTGCAGCGTCGCAACAACCATCCTGTTGTATAAGGTGTGTAGATGCAGCAGTCAGCAGCATTTCTCGCAGAATGTGTGCTCACCAGAAGGGACTTGTACACAATGTCTGCACCCAGCTTCTCCTCGCTGTCCACCAAGGTTTCCTTGAAGCTTGGCACCATCTCTGACAGGTGAAGGAAGACTGCTCCTCCACCGGGAACAATGCCCTCCTCCACAGCTGCAAAGGTGGCGTTCTTGGCATCCTCAATGCGGAGCTTCCTGTCTTCTAGCTCTGTCTCTGTTGCTGCTCCAACCTGAGAGCGACATGACAATGTTGACTGCAACATATACAGCGCAAGTTTGGTGTGAGGTGCATGTGGCATAGAGCTGTGTGTTGGGTTGCACCTGCTTTGCCATTGTTCCTTTTGAATGCAAGGGCAGAGATGCGACAGGCATGTGCAATTGCTCAGTCCATGGTGCTGAGGCTTGGTATAATGATGATGTAAGGGGTATGATCACTGACTTTATCCTCACTGTTGTTTATGGAGTTCAGTGAGTGCTGGCAGGACTGCAACATCTTGGCAGAACTACTGGTGCTATAAGCATTCATGCAAGCCCGCAGCAAATGTTGGGGATATGCACATAAATGATGTATACAGACACAGAATTTCTTGTACGCCTCGGACTATCAGGCAATGTTGACCAGACAGCTGTGCATGGTGCGAAGCAGCTGTAGGGGAGTGATCACAACACTTCAACGGAGCATGACTTGTGGCACACAGTTTCAGTCTGGCTGACCTTGATGACAGCAATACCGCCAGCCAATTTGGCAATACGCTGACTGAGCTTCTCAGTGTCATAGACTGAGTCAGTGTCATCAAGCTCCTTCTTGATTTGGGCAATGCGGGCACTGATCTCATCCTTGTTGGCAGCATCTGCTATAAGAGTGGTGCTGTTGCTGGTAATCTTGATCTGCATTCAACAACCATGCGGACGCTCATGGCAACGGTTTGTCAAGAGAGTGCGGCCGCTGCATTAGTCTTTGTCAATATGCAAATGTGTATCCTGATGCCAGCTCAGCACTAACATCATTGCATCAGCACAGTACGGCACAGCAGCCAAGACAGGATGGGGAGTGCACTGCTCAAGCACCACATTGCAATGCCATTCACGCAGCTCTGAGACCAGGCAGAACCTGATCCATAAGCGACTGTCTTGTTGAACTTGGCTGAATGTGCAGGTATGTTCCAATGACCTCCTGCGTCACTTGACGCACAGAAACAAGCAAATGGCAGTATGTACCTTGCGAGCAATACCAAGCTGCTCCATTTGTGTGTCAGCGAGCTTCATGCCCAAATCCTTGCTGATGTATTCAGCACCAGTGACAATGGCAATGTCTTGCAGCAGAGCTTTCCGCCTGTCACCAAAGCCAGGGGCCTTGATAGCTACCACATTAAGGATACCCCTCAGCTTGTTCACCACCAAAGTTGCCAGCGCCTCACCTGCACCAGCTCAACACTGGCTGACATGATATGACCGGGCTTTTGCAGTTGGCATACGACACCCCCCATGTTGGGAAATGCTATGATGCAGCCTGGAGCTCTCTTCTCAGTGCAGCTGCAGCATTGGCAATGCAGCAGCAACAGCAGCCGCCTGCGGAAATACTGCTTTCAAGTGCACTTCTCACGCTGTGATGATTGTGGTCATGTGCTTTTGAGTGAAAAGTCACAGAAAGGCATGGAATAAGAGCAGAGTAACATGGCACAATACAAAAGCACTTTCAACATGAGTAGTAAGGATATGCAATACAATGCTTGTCAGTCCTGCAGGGTCGTGTTATGTCAGCAGGTATGGCCCTGGAATCAGACCATTGTACATGTAATGAGACCTGTGCTCAACCTGTGATATCCTCTGTGACGATAAATAGAGGCTGGTTTGCACGGGTGATTTGCTCCAGCACTGGTATGAGGTCTTTCATTTGCTCAATTTTTTGATCTGAGACCAGCACTCTGCAGTTCTCCATCTCTGCCAGACTTCGCTCCTGTACAGCAAGCAAGGTGTTACAACTCAAGAGGATCTGCCAACGTTGGTGCTGCAGCATGTGCAATTGTAGTGTTGCTCCTGTGCTGACCCTGTGCTGACAATCTCTGTGGTGTCTGCAGCAGACCTTGCTGTGTCAAATGCATACTACTGCAGGCAAGATAGGCAGCATACACAACATGTGGACAGTCACACATAATATTGAACAGGTGGACTATGACAGCCAAAATGGCAGCATTGCATGTATGTGTAGGCTAGTATTGGGTGTCAAGGTGGGTTTTCCACTACAACAGCGCAGTTGACTATAAGGGGTGAGGTTTGCTGTGACAGACAGTGCAGTTGATACTGCTGCAGGCTCTGTTAACATTGCATTCTGACAGAACATTGGCATCGTGTAGCAGCAGCAAGGACACCCACACAGCAGAGATACCAGGCAGACATGGATGCTGACCTGGTTGGTGATGAAGTGTGGTGAGATGTAGCCCCTGTCAATTTCCATGCCCTCTTGAACCTCGACAGTGGTCTCAAGACCGTTGCTGGTCTCAATGGACAGAACACCGTCAGCACCAACCCTGTCCAGGGCCTCAGCAATCATGCTGCCAATCATCTGGTCATTGCCTGCTGAGATGGTTGCTACGCTCTGCAGCAATGCAGGTCTGATGGTGAAGCATGCTTGACAACTGCTCCTGCAGCTGGCTGTTACGCTGCATGGTGATGTTACACACAGCAGTGCTGCTGAAGGCAAGCATGAAGCACAAGCAGTGGACATAATGCTCACTACAGTGCATTCAGCACAGCTTCATGCAAAGATTGTTCATGTCTGAGGTGTATGGGGTGTGTTATTTATTTGACACATGCACCGCGTCTCTCAAAGGTCATGTGATGCAAAGCCTGTGCAGACTGGACCACTGAAGCTACAGCATAATGTAACATGGCAGCATATCATGCAATGCAAGAGCAGCTGCACCTTGATGTCCTTTGGTCCACTGATCTGTTTGGAGTGCTCCTTGAGCTTTCCAACTAAATATGCACATGTCTTGTCAATGCCCTTCTTGACTGACACAGGGTTGGCTCCTGCACTGACTGCTTGCAAGCCAAAGTGTATCAATTCTCTGGCAAGTACTGAGGCTGTGGTGGTTCCATCACCCGCTGCATCATTAGTTCTGCCTGCAACCTCCTTGATCAGCTGTGCTCCGGCGTTTTCGATGGCATCCTCCAGCTCAATTGCTCTGGCAATGGACACACCATCGTTGATGACCTGCATGTATGTGCCACTCAGGCACAGGCCTTACATGCTGAACAGGTGCTGGACTCATGAGACCAGATGATGCAGACAGGTGCAAACATACATGTCAGATGCAAAGCAAACACACATGTCAGATGCAAAGCAAACATGCCATGTGACATGAGTAGCAAGGAGAACACTCACCAGTGGCACTGAATACGACTGCTCAAGCACAACATTGCGACCTGCAAGGCAGTATCAGACTCAGTCAGACAAGAATCCTGCTGCTTGCGCAACTTGCAACTGCAGTAATTGATCAAGCAGGCTGACCCCTGGGTCCCAATGTCACACCGACGGCATCAGCAAGTTTGTTGATGCCAGCCTGCATCTTCTTGCGAGAGTCTTGGTCAAAGACAATGTCCTTGGCTTCAGCTCGCACTGCCTACATTGCATATGGACAGCTGTCAAGTATCGAGTAGCCTATGTATAGGCAGCACAAAACGCAGAAAGTCATCGCACCATGCTTGAGCGACATCTTCGAGCCGCATGGCGCCTGACTTTGCGCGAAAGCTGAGCAGTTCCCTGTGCAGCAATTGTCAAGCTGTCAGAAGGCCCCGGCACAGCCCCTAAAGATCTGATCTGAGCTTGATGTCAATGCACTAACCTGCGCGTGACCAGCGTTCAACACCTGAGACTGCATTTTGGACTCTGCACCAACTACGAGATGCACAAGCCCGGTGCACTGCCGACTTGCTGACTGAGGACCGAAACCCTGGTCAAGACCTAAGCTATCGAAATTCATGATGAGGTTGGCGTTATGCATGTGACTGGTGCCTGAAGAAGATTACAGGATTACGGAACTGTAACTAGGCCTGTGAGTGACCTATCGACACTTTCCAGAGAGGCTTTATACTTGCGCCCGGTCGTCTGAAACTGGCCGCACTACAGTGTTGCGGCCGGTTCTCTCGTGGCACAATTGAAATCTACCTGGCGTTGTGGTCGCACGCTTGCACCGTTAATGTTGCGAAACGCATCCATAAGCTCTTAAGTTGTACGCCGTGCCTCGATAGCTGCTTTCCGAATCCTATCACGACCTTGTAGACAACACCAGACAGCTCAACCGCCAGACGGCGTGCCCCCGCAGCAATGAGGGGCATGCAAGTGCTGATGTCGTGCTTTGGCTTTCTTCTGCGTCTGTTCGCGACTGTTACGCTGGTCACTGGAGCAGGCTTCATCGCGCTTGGATGTGTGCTTGAGTCGCCGCCGAAAGCACCTGTTCCAGCGTAAGGATGTATCTGGTCAATGACTCCTATGGCACTGCGCAAGTCACACGTGTATGCAACATACAGTTGTTTGCAGGCTTTGTGTGACTGTTGGAGTCTTTACTGTTATTGTCAGTGCATTGGGGTTCATTGGCTCCCACTTCAAGCGCTTCTTCCTTTCAGCTTACATCTTCTTTGGAGCCATCATGGCAACTCTGCAGCTAGTGATGGTGCTGGCCATGTTCATTGGTGCTGATGGCATTGTCAGCAGGATTGAGGCATATGACCAGGCTGATGGCGAGACTTGGATCACAACGTATGTGACATTCTGCAAGCTTCTTGCGTGGTTCAGGGCAGCTACTGTACAGCAGCGTCTAGGATTTGGACTGCCTCAATGTGCAAATGAGCTTATGCGACATTGGTGTGACTGCAGAGACGAGATCAAGGAAAAGCTGGACATTGGGCGCATTGTCTTCCTGTTTGTGGTAATTGCTGACTTTGTGGGGTTGTTTCTGGCCATGGTGATGCGCAACATGAGCGACAGTTACCACCAGTACAGGTAATTGGCATTGTGAAGCATCTGTCAAGTGTGCTGGCATCAGCAGTCTGCAATTGTTGTGCACAGCAGGCAAGTTCTTGATAAGATCACCTGTGTCAAGGCTAACATTGTCATCTGTAGACATTTGTCCTCTGCAGTTGACCAAGGCTTGCTGATCAGAGTCTCTGTGTAACACTTGTGCCATGTCATGCTGTGCACAGGCTTCCACCATCGCTTTTGTGTGCTTCCATTGCACCCATCAACTCTGTATGCAATGCCTTTTGATGCAGTAATGCCTTTGACGATGTCGAGATGGGCTACTCAGAGCGTACACGTGAGACAGCACCCCTAAGTCATGACCTGCAGCACCCCAAGACTTCAAAGGCAGCAGCTTTGGAGCTCAGCAACAATCTCAAGAAGTGAGCTGTCTGTGAGCAAAGCTTGTGACCACAGCAATTCTCTAGCCCAACAACATCAAATCGCTGCTGTTAAAAGACGCCTTGTATTGCTGATCATTAACACACAGATCACTGTGTGAATGTCACCTTGACATCAAAACATGTTGAGTGCAGGAACCGCATGGACAGCATTCCTGCTCAGAAGATGAGCACGCCAACTGCAGCCCCCACCAGGAGTGGCATGACGGTACATGTTTTGCGGCGAGACACAGAAGACTTTACTGACCATCGTGCTTACCACGGTTGATGCGTGATGAAACTCGTCCTTGCTTGTATTCTGCCAGCAACTTGTTTTGCGTGCCTTCTGAGTTTGTGTGCGCCATCACACATGCAAATTTGCAAGTCATGCAAGTTGACCAGTGCAGCTTCAATGAGATTGCAAGTGTCATTGGCAAATATCACTGTATGTCTCATGTTGCGCGGCAGAAGCTGATATGTCACCCAGACTGTTGGCTTGGGACCTGCTATGTGAAAAGCAAACTAATTGTGCCACAAATGGAGGGCCACCACCTTAGTTGCTTCAAACTCTTACATGTGCATCACGTCATCGACCGCTTAAGCAAGAGCGAAACGAGCATCTCACGGTCGCAGGACTATTTGGCACCACAACCACGACTTACGACAGAATCCTGTCTGGCGCTGGATGATTGACATATAACTACTGCAGTGCCGGGGCACCCGTGACTCAAAAGCACGGGACTGCTCGGCTTTTTCAAGATCACATGCCGCAAGGTCACTCAATCAGCACTTCTTCTGCATCACACACTGTCTGAGGCACTGCTACATGATTTGACCGGCCCGAAATATATAAGCGTGTCGTATGCAAGTTGCCAGGCGCAAGATGGCGGAACAAGTCGAACTCGCAGCTGGCACACTCCTGGTGCAACCTCACATAAGCGGCACGGGATCTGCCACCAGATACAACAATCCTTGGCCAGAATGGAAGGTTTGTTGCCACACTACATGAGTGTATGGCTATTGTCCTTGAGACACCACCTGGATACACCAGCTAGCGACAGCACCTGTGCAGGAATTACCTCTCAGCAGCGTCGCCAGGTGGGCTTACTCACGCAGATCCCTGCCATCACTGGGGCATCTGCTCAATAACCTCCGTCCTTCACCTGCTGAACTCACAGCTGCATTTCCAGTGGCAGCAGCAGACCCCCATGCCCTAGCACAACCTCCAGGTCAGACTCGCTGCTGAGCAATACACTGAAGCCTGCCACCCATGCACAGTGTGTGGCTTAGCAGTGCTTCACAGCAGTGCTGCATGCGTCTGCCATGCTTTGATTTCAGCGACTCTATTTGCATCAGCAGGTGGAAAGTCTCAACTAACGACGACAAGCTGTGATCTCAATAGCTTCACCGCTCAAATATTGTAGCTGCATGGCTCACTACTCTGTGTGACTGTGACTCATTCTTCATTTGTTTGCTGAGGGCCGATGCACCACATTGCTATGCAAGCAATGCTGTGCAAAAGCTGCATGGCTTCACAGCTGGACTGAGTGGCTACTTGTGACTCACTCCTTCCCTGACTGGAGCATACGCGTGCTATGCTACCGTGTGCAGGCAACGCTATCCAAGCCACATGGCTGGGGCATGCCAGCTGCTTAGTCCAGATGGAGGGAGTCAACTTCTTGACAGACCCAGTCTTCTCTGAGCGTTGTAGCCCCGTGCAATGGTTTGGAATCAAGTGAGGAAGCAGCCCACACAATGAAAATGTCTACAAGCTATATGCACTGCATAACCGCGCCCTGATCCATGGGAGATCATCTTGTGGGTGCATAGGCTGCACAACCTGCGCACTGCGTCTCTTCACAAGCACCAGAGATGATTCCCGTTTGCAGCAATAGCGCACTTTATGCCATCAGCAAAGCGTTTTCATTCTTCACTTCATTGTGTCATCAAAAGCCTGCACAGCATTATACACATGTATCTGTCCGTGTGCAGGAGAGTCGCGCAGCCAGCACTGAAAGCACAGGACACACAGTTACCTAACATTGACTTCGTCTTGATCAGCCACAATCACTATGACCACCTTGACTACAACAGTGTGCAACAGCTGCATAAGCGATTTGGTGACAGGCTGGCTTGGTAAGAAGCTGCACCTATCTGTGCTGTGTCATTCTCATGACTGTGCTTGCATTGCATCTATGCTAACAGCGTGAAGCTGGTCTGTCTTGCTACACACAGGAGGGTGACTTGCTGACTGATGTGCAACATCTTTGTGCATACTGTCAAGGCCCTTCACATTGACTCCCTGTGCATCCACTGTAGCGACCGCAACCTGCAATCTAAGCTGCTCTCTCAGCATCAGCATGTCGGCAAGGGCAGATTGTCAGCAACATCAGCATCCTCAGGATCACATTGACGAAAATTTGCATGTCACATCAGCTTGTAAGGCAGGACTGACTTGCCTTGTTGCATGACGTAGCAACAACAGCCAGGCTGGTTGAACGTGTGTTGGTGCAGGTATGTGCCTCTTGGGCTCGCCAAGTGGTTTCAGCAAGCAGGGGTCAAGAATGTGCATGAGATGGGGTGGTGGCAAGAGATGCAGCACCCCAACTCCTCTATCAAGTTGGCTTGTGTCCCTGCACAGGTCTGCACTCATTTGCCGTGTTCAAGAAATTTGCTGCCGTGTCGTGCAACACTGATTCTATGCAGGAAATGCATTGATGTGACAAGCCATCGCCAATGCACACATTGTGGCTGACTCGCACGCTAGGCTTCTGCATGAGGCGTCTTCACCCTGTTGTGCATGTGTCAGTGCTGTGCTTCCTGCTGGTACAGGCCTCAACAAGGTTCACTCCTTGCTGCTCAGATATGACTGTGCCATATGCTTGCAGCATTGGAGTGCACGCAGCGGGCATGACAGGAGGGCTACCTTGTGGTGCGGCTGGGCTGTGCTGGGTGCACAGCAGCGCTTCTATTTTGTTGGGGACACTGGGTACTGTGGCGTTTTCAAGGAGATCGGCAACAAATATGGCCCCTTTGACCTTTCTGCTATCCCAATTGGTGCCTACAATCCCCGCCAGCTCATGAAGCCTCAACATGTAGACCCAGCTGAGGCTGTGCAGATCCACAAGGTGCAGCACTGGCATGACTGCCAAAGGCTTGCATTGAGTTGCACTGTCTATCTTGAGCTTGCATGTAAAGTCTTCAAGCAAGTCTTGTGTACCTGGTGAAATACTGGCTTGCACAGGTTACAGCAATCATGCTCACTCCACCTGATCATGCAGATGTGAGTTCAGCATGATCACAGCTGACTCTCGAGTAAGGTCAGGCAGTAAGCATTGTCTGGGCGTATGCAGGACGTGAAATCACAGAGAAGCTTTGGGATACATTGGGGCACCTTCAACTTGACTGATGAGGCACTTGATGAACCACCTGCAGAGCTCAAGAAAGAAGCACAGGCTGCCGATCTGTCTCACAATGCATTTGTAGCCTTGCAACATGGCGCTGTGCTACAAACAAGCCAAGGCCAGACGCTGAATGCACCAGCTACTGTGTAACTAGTGAACTACATCATGCGACTACATGCAGGCTGACTGCCAATGACATTGAGTAGCAAATGGCACAGCTGCTGCCAATATTGTGACCTTCCAACAGGTTACGTGGTCGTCAAATTGTGAACTGTCTGTGTGAATAGGGTGTAGAGGCATATGTATATGCACAAATACCCTTGTTTATATGTATCTACATGCAACTTTAAGCAATGTACTGTATGCGTGTGGCAAGACTCTTTCACGTTTACATGGACACGCTAGAGAAAGCTTCTCTACGTAAAGGCATTGGAAGAGGTGTTGTTTGCCATTGTGTACATTGTAGCTCACTGTCTGCACTGTTGTTCATTCAAGCATCATAGGGCAGGTCAAACAGTTGCTGTGGTATGTTCACCTGGATGCAGTCCCTCGCTGGTGGTGCTGTGGGGCTGCAAGGGGAAGAGTAAAAGGGTCAAAATGTAATTGTTAGCATGTACCTTGCAGCGCCTCATGCATCGCAGCATCTTCATACATAACAGTATGACCACACTTAGGCATGGACTAGGTTCTGGGCGTGCATATCAGCGCTGCAGTTCAAACCTCGGACACATCCTGTCTCCTGAACAAATACATGTATGCAAGGTCTTTAGGAGGATTCTCTGACACAGCAACCTTCTCATCATTGTAGATGACCCACTGGCCCTTCTTCTTCAGGTGGCACACATAGTGACCACATGCTGTATTTCTGCCCATATGACTGATGATGCCAGTGAGCTCGTACTTGCCAGGACCATCATTCAGCTTGGAAGGCATGGTGTCTGCAGTGCCACAGCAAAGCTTTCATACATGCTACCTGAGAGTATGTTCAAAGGAAGAAGTATGCTGCTCAAGCAGTACAGATGGTGGCAGCACATCTCAGAGCGTGGACAGTGAACCGCTAGTTGGCATACATCTGCTTGCTACCAACCTTGGAGATCAGCAGCTGGTGCAGATTGGGGTGCATCAACGCTGGCCACAGCCGAGTCCAGGTCATCAGCATGGCTGAACAGCCAGTCAGCAGCCCGCTCCAAGCTGCCATGGCAAGCCTACATCACCATACAGAGCCTCAAATGTCCCTCAGACCAAAGACTGCGACTCCATGCATATGTAGCTGTTACCACCCTGAGGACCCTCCAAAGCATGCAGCATGACAACCTGCTTACAGTCATGGCCCAAATGCTGTGCTGCACGTGATTCTGACAGACTCGGATGTTAGCATGCACAGCCGTTGTAATCTATGTGCTGGCATGCATTCTTGGGGGATGTGACAATTTTCAGCACAAACCGTGAGAGCTGCAGCAGCCTGTTTATCTGTGAAGCCCATGCTGGAGAGCATCATGACTGACTCTGCAGATGGTTCTGCAGCTGTTGCGCTGGTTGAGGCAGGGGGGGCCTGGCTTGCTGCAGAGGGGTCAGCTAAGGGGTCATTGAAGTCTGCATCCTCCATGTGGCCTAGCACCCATTCCATGGCCCCCTCTGTACCCATGTTCTGCACAACATCAGAGCAATACATTGATGCTGATGAAGGGCAAGTTGGCAACTGTCACTTGGTGACACACAGGTATGGGAAGGGCTTGGGCAACTTAACATAACCCAAACAAGTAGTATCCTTGCTTCGTGCTCTTGATGCTGTCCGCCAACAAGTACGCATGTCATGGTAAAAGCTGTCCCACTGCAGGTTATTGGCAAGCAACACTGCCAGCTAATACAGGCGGACAAAAGGCTAGGAGTGGTAGTTAGCACTGATCCAGCAGGAACACTCGAAACAACGCCAGATGGCATCTGCTCCACCTGGGTGTTCTTCAGAACATCCTTAAACATGACCACGCTCACGCATTACGGCCAGGCGAACTACAGAACAGCTTGCCACCTGGCGAACCATGCCCAAGGATGTTGTGAAGGAAAGAGCATATAATTGCAGACACTGTGGCATGTGGAGATGGTAAACTTACCTTGGTGGCAACTGCAGCTCGCTTGCTGCCATTTTCCGAGAAGCCCATGCCCATGAGCTGAGTCACAATCTCAGGATCTGGCTGAACTGCGCTTGCTTGAGGTGCTGCATGACATACAGAAACCCCACTCAGTTGGCAATATCAGAGCATATGAGTATGATGCAGTCAGGCATACATGCAACATGGGTTTGCTGCTTTGTCTCTCTCAACTTGATGCACCCTGCATTGGCAATCTGATGCTGTCAGAAATTATGGCCTGCATGTGAATGGAAGTGCTTGCAATACATTGTGCATCCTGTCTTTCACGCTATGATGCAATTCTGCAGCTGCGGATGTGTTCCAATAAGCGACTGTTGCATGGCACGTCATGCTTGTGAAAGGTCGTATACTGTTTTTGAGGGCACTGAAAAAAAGCGCAAATGGTATTGACCTGCAGCAGCAGCATCAGGCTGGCCAGGTGTTTCAGCAGCTTCAGGTTGCAGCTGCTCATGAGGGCGGGCGCCGTGGCCCCTGAGCCAGTCCAGGTCCACCTGCTCAGGCACATCAACCAGTGCCTCCAGCTTCTTTGACACCCACTCTTGTGTCACATAGTACCTGCAGCATCAGACCCCAGGTGTTACATGAATCACAGACAATGTGCTGTGTTCTACAACTATGCAGCACAAGTAAAGCAGTAGAGCAGAGAGCCCCCTTACAGCCACTCTCCAACAAGCCTAGTGCCTCTCAGTAAATCAATAGCGGCATGTCTGCTGTAGGCTGTGCAACAGCAGTGATGTGCATAACTGTACAAATGGACTCATCAGATTACTAGCTGTGAGATGATTCGTCTGTAAATGGATGCATGTAGGCCATGCTTCTGTCAGCCTACACCTTGTGATGTCTGCACACTGTTATCAAACTGACCATCATGATACGTTGCAGAAAGCTAGCAACTACTAGATATCTAGCAACACAGGCGTGATGCTTGCACCAGCATGTACCCATAGCTCACGTCACTGTCTACAGCAAGTGCCTGCTGCTTTAGCAGATCATTGAGTCACAGCGAGGTATCTGGCAGTCATGTGGGTGCTACAATATACCGTGGTTGCAGATCCTAGCGCCACACGGCTACCCTGCTCAGCAGGCATGTGTCACAAACAGGACGCTACAAGCATGGTCAGGACTGACAGCAGAGGCATGGGGGCGCCACCTGTTCATGACTAGCATGATGTAGGGAGGGAAGTTGGCTATGCGGGAGTAGCGCTTGGCCTGTGTCTTGTGGCCAGCTGCAGCACTGAAGTAGTCTGTCATGACTTCCTCGCCAGCCCACTTGGCCAGGCAGGCAGTGAAAGGCACCTTGGGCAGCACTGGATCACTGCTGCCATTGTCCTGCATGACACAAATGTTATTGGCATTGCTTGAGTGGCAGCCAGAAACGCATTCTGAGCTAGATGACTGCTGTTGCTCAAGTTCCTCATCATAGAGACCTGGAAGCCTCAGCGATGATGTTCAGCCACTGTTATCAAGAAGGCGTCAAAGCCTGGGCGATGAAAAATGTGCTGAGCTGCAGCTGCTGCTGCTGAAACACAGTTGATGTACTGTGTGACTTAAGGCTGCAACATTGGGTGAATGCAACATGCCTTGTTGCGCAAGCACTGCAGCATAGGATGCACTTCTGCCATCATCCTTGGGATGACACTTCAAGCAAAGCAGCCACATTATTGGGGCTGGGGGTGCGTACTGAGCTTCTGCACAAGTATGATGCACCCAACATTGATTCAGGATGAGTGCAGTAACATGTTGACATGATCATGTTTGCAGTTCAACATGCGCAGTGTTGCCTCAGCAAGCAAAGGCATGTCAATGCAGCTTGGCAGAGCAGTCTTGTGGTGCCTTACTGTCGTGATATGTTGAGCTGAAGCAGAGCCATCCTCCTGGATATAGACTTGCGCATTTTCTGACTTGAGTTTTGCTCTCTTGGCCTGCCGCTCCTGCAGCAGTAGTCTGTGTTGGCATGCAAGCTTGAAACCTGGTCCCAGCACTCTTGTGTATAGCCATGTATGCAGTCCTGTGGAGTGCTGTGGAGCAGACAACACCAATTGGGATCGTGGACCAAGGTGCTGTTTGTTTGGCCAGCCATAACCTGTGAGGCCATTTTAGCAGAACCAACTGGCTGAGGAGCAATTCCAGTAGGGATGCTCCAACTGCAAATTGCTGTATTGCAGGAACTATGGTGCAAAGCACACAGGTGCTTTGCTCCTGCGGTCTGTCCTTAAGGGCACATTGGGTTGTTGCAAAGGGCCGCGCAGACAAACAGCAGTAAGTTTGGCGTGAAAAGACAACTGCCCAAGGCTTAGCAACCTACAGGCAGACCTGTGATCCAGCACAGGCAGCACCTAGCATGCCAGAGACCTGACCAGTCCTGCGTGGCATGTCATTTATAGCAGGCACTCCCAGCAGCTCAGACATACGTTCAGGCCATACGCTTGGCCTTGCAATCACACCTAGCTTGCTGTAGCATGCTGGTTTCTGAACATAGCACCAGCTATTCAACATCTGCCCTGACAATTTTTCGTCTGACTCGTCACAAGCATGTCTTACCTCATAGTCCTCCAGCTCGCTCTTGTTGGTTGCAGCGTCCATGGGGATGTCCAAGGCCAGAACATTGGCCAGGCTGCGCTTGTAGCTCACTCTGCTGGTTTCCAGGCACTGGACGCGGTCCTCCAGCTCAAACTTGAAGGCGTCAGCAGTGGCAGGCTGGTCTGGCTGGCCCAGACGCTGCATTGAGGAGCGCTCTGACCGTGCCATGACCTCCAGCACAAACTGAAAGTAGTCCCTTGCATCCTGCAACAGATGCAGCTGTCATTTCAGGAGCCTAGGTGCCTTGCATGCTTTTGCTGAAACAATGTGACCTAGCATGTGCATGCTGTGCCATGACTGGCATGCTGCTCAGCACAGCACCGTGCTCTGCAGATGGTAAATATTGTGGTCTGCTGGGTGACCTTGCCCATTGCTATAAGCAGTGTAGCTGGCATTGCATGCTTGCCTCCATGGTTACAACAGCTTTGTCTGTCAAATGATGCTGAGTCATGCTGCCAAGCAACTCAACCTCACCAATTTCTGGGCAAACTGACAGTGAATGGCGTTTGTCATGCAGCATGCATCATCTATTGCACGCAGAACATTGCAGAACTTCTCTCCTGTGCCCCATTTCCTCAACAGTGGAGTCAAGCCATGAACTGATCTTGCTGTTGTATTTCTCGCTTAACAGACTACATCATGCCAGCATAGGCGATACACTGAGCGCAACTGAATGCTTGCTAGGCAGCTTGTAGACAGCCACTGCACAGTCATGATGCTGCCTTGGGACTGATGCACAGCGAGAGCGCCTGCTGTGCTATCACCTGCTGGTGGCCAGATGAGAAGTCTGCATGCCCTTTGCCCACAAGCGTCTTGAAGGACTGAGGCTGCACCCAAGTCTGAGTCTCTCCCTCAGTGCTGCTAGCTTGCACAGCTGTGCCTGCTCCAGAGACTGTGCCTGCGGCATCCTTGCCTGGTGTGGCACTGCCTGGCAGGTCTTGCTCCATGGGCACAGCAGAGGAGGGAGGGGGGCCCCCTGTCTGGCCCGTTGTCAAAGCCACCCCCACCTTGGCCATCTGCACAGTCAGATACAACAGTCCGAAAAAAATGCAAACTTACATCCTGCATTGCGCCTTGGGTGCTCTTGCCGGGGTGGGCATGGCACGTGCTAACATAGCTTTCGATACACGTCATAGTTGTACACATTCGGCACAATGCCTCTGGAACTAACAGCCAGTCTTGCCAGGAATGATGTTTGTGCAAGTGCTGTAGTCAGTATCAAGCTATAATTTGGGTCTTGGCAAGCTGTATTGTGCTGGACAGAGCGACCACATTGGCTGGAAGGTTCAACATTCAGACACACATGTCCACAAGCGTGACAAGTAGTGACGCAATGCCTGCGCACATCACCTGCGTGGCAAAATCATTTGCAGGATCCTGAGTAGTCTCGTATATATTGCGAGCAATGTCCACATATCGCTTCTGCAGCTGCGGCAAAGTCCACAGGACTTGCAGCACGCTGTTCATGTAACAGCTGTTTCCCAAGTTTTTGAGACCGACATATCTGCACAATATGAGGGAGTGAGTTCCTTTGCAGCCTCACGACTGGCTCTTCCTTGGGAGCTGCCAGCTCTGTGACGCACTGTATGCTCGATCGGTCAATATACAGCCCGTTGCATTGCAGGTGCTGAAGAGTCTCAGCATGACTGATGTGCACTGCAGCCTGGATATATACACCTATGTGGGTGCCACTTTGCAACAGATATGCATGCATATAGATGAGCCAAAAAGTCAGCACAATAAGCAAGAGGCAATAGGGGTAGGATTGAGATATGGACACCAGGACAACAGGTGACAACACAGGGCCAAAGATAGCACAGGGATTGCTGATACTGCCGTTCATCCCATTCATGCCGTGAGCGTCTGCATGGCTTACCCTGGGCCAGACATGGCCTGCAGCTGCTTGCCAGCTTCAGTGATATGGTTCCATTCAAAGTCTTTGTTTGCTTCAATTTCTGCTTCTGCCATTGTCTTCTCTGTCTTTTGCATAGCCATCATGTTGATGCCCCAGTGTGACAAATGCTCAGCCTACAGCAACATACAAAACACAACATTGGCAGTACACCGGCACTCCCGATGCAGATAGACTTGGAGAGCACAGCATACATGAGCATGGCTGCAACTGTGGCACAATGTCGTGTTGGGGCAAGAGCACAATCCTGTAGTTGAACATTGGCAGTGTGGCATGAGCACAGACATAGCAGTATTGTGCTGCATGCTACAGCATGTTTAATTGACAGCTCAGTGGGTTGCCACCTTGGTGATTCAAACAAGCAATTGCACTTAAGCAACTTACGAGCTTGGGATCCTCAACCATGTCATTCTCATCTGGGGCGTACGAGAAGACATCTGCACTGTGAGGTGTGATTGTTCCCAGCTTGACGACCAATGGGTACTTGGACCCTGTGGCCTCAAAGTGGCGCAATGCTGCACCATTGCCGCCACTGCCGTCCCAGTTCTGCATGCAAGGGATGTTGGCCTCACACGCACCAGCAAACATTGCACTATCACTGCAGCCTGCTCCTCCAGTAACGCTGCATGTGAACACAGCATGGGGCATTCCCACAACAAGTCTCACTGTGTTGTGCAACGCAAGGGTGCCTCTGTTGAGTAAGCGATTGCTGATGGTAACAAGTGAACAGGGCTTGCTGTTGGAGTCCTGGTGTCAGCAGCATTGCTTGTATGCAGATACCTTACAATGAGCTCATGAGCACAGCCTGCCCATCTTGCCACAAACTTGCATACCTGTCGGCCAGATCCAATCACTCCAGTGGAAAGGTTCAGCCAAAGGTTCTCCTTCACTCCGGTTTCCGCACACTGCCATGCAGCTGGGTTGCTGGGAATCGTCCTTCCATTTGTGGGCTCTTGGAATAAGCCCAATGCATACTTGCTGACAGGGCGCTGTTCTTCCCACACTTGAACTTGGTCCTGCTTGTTGGCACTGTCGTGTGCCTGTAAGGTGCACTTGCTTGCATAGGACCTAGGAGCACCATTCTGCAGCTGCGTGCTGTATACGAGTAACAGGGCAAGCAGCAAACAGAATGCAGTCTGCAATTTTGGAAGTAGGCATAGTTGCAAAGTTGCATGTAACAGGCAAGCTGCAGATTAGCATGTTGCTACTCAATATGAGTTGATTTGCCCAACGTGAAACGCTGATAGGGGTGTCGCAAAAGCATGAGTGTTTGTTGCAGACCTGTATAGCGTTGATGGCATTGATGATGACCTCTGGAAGGTCTTGGCAAGGCAGTGGCACTGTGACAATAGACTTGTCCCCTCGCAGTAAGACCAGTTCAGAGTGCTTGACAATGTTCTCTGCAGGCCCATCGACTTGGAAGCCCTTGTCGCCACCAATGGCGAGCTTTTCAGGTACTGTTTCCTGGGCTGCTTTCTGCTCGTCTGACAGCGGTACCTTGCATGTTGACACCCAATGCTACTGTACACAGTCTGGTCAGCAAATTTTGCACAGCAGTCGCCAGTACCTTGTGCCANCAGCCAGACCCCCATTGCACCACCCACAGGCCAGGCTTGGGCCCAATTTGTACCCCAGCACAGCAGGCTGGCTCAAACCCNAACCCCATGCGCTCTGCTGGCATGCAGCATATGTGTGTCTTGGTCAGAACAGGTGCTCACGCGCGGTCCTTAGGATGTGTTGACTGGCATGCTTGCTGCAGTGCATTGTAAGTTGTCATAGATGGTGATGATAACAAGGCTGTGACAGAAGATTACATTTGGCCACATATGTATTGGCTGTTCATGTGCCAATGGCAACTGTCCTGTGCTTGTGACATGCGCTGTTGAGTGCAGGACTGCAAGCTCGCATCGTGCAGCTGACTCAGCAGCTGTCTCAAGGCTCAGGCCTTGCGGAGTCCCACAACCTTGAGCTGCAGCAGAAGGTGCTCAGTCTCAATACAACTGTGTCACAATTGATGACTCAGCTGTACACAGCACAGCGTGCAGCGCAGGCACCACCTCAGCAGGCACAGCGTGAGTCACAGCGCGCACAGCGTGATGCTGAGGTGGAGTCTCAGATTCAGCTCCGAGAGGCGCAGTTGGAGCAAGAGTTCAAAGACATGCTTGGCCACATGGAGTCTGAGCATGAGCAGCGGCTGCTTGAGCTCAAGACTCAGCATGGCACTGAGGTGGATGAGCTTCAGAAGAAACTTGATGATCATGAAGCTTCAAGTGATAAACTCAGGCAGGAGCATGACCAACAGCTGGATGTGCTCCGGGATGATCATGCAGATCAACTCCTGGATGTCAAGACTGACCATGCCAACCTCATGGATCAGCTTACTAAGCAAAAGGAGAAGATCGAGGCTTCATTGAGCGACTCTCAAAGCTCTAGCAAGGAGGCAGCAGACAAGCACAGTGTTGTGGTCCAACAGCTGACAGATCAGGTTCAACAGCTTGAGGCAAGTTTGAACACAGCACGCAGCCAAAGCACAGCAGCACAGCAGCAGCAGCCAGAGCTGAAGCTGCTCCAACAGCAGAAGCAGAAACTAGAGAATGATTTGAAAGAGGCTCACAATGCTAACAAAGTTGTTGANACACAGTCAGCCTTGGAGTTGCAAGTGGAGTCGGTGTAGGAGAAGGAGCAAAGGTGGCTCTTGGGCTTGGGGTTGTCATCGGCGTAACAGTTGGCGCTGGGATTACCCTTGGTGCCAGGGACATAATTGGGGTGGGATTGGGGGCCAGAGTTGGCTGTGGGGTTACAGCCACAGGTGGCGATGGTATGATGGTCAAAGTTGGTGAAGGGCTTGGGATGGGGGTTGGGGCAGAAGTTGGCCGTGGGGTAAAAGAAGGTGAGGGGTGAAAGATGGGAGAGGGGATAGCTCGCACAGTAGCAGCTGGGGTTGGAGATGGGGTTGGTGTGGGTATTGCGGTTGCCAGTACAGTCATGGCAGCAGTAGGGGTGGGGGTAGGCCTACTTGTGGGGGCAGGGGTAGGGGATGGTGTGGCCCTTGGAGTGGGGGCCACAGTTGGCCTAGGTGTGGGGGATGATGTGGGAGATGGAGTTGGGGAAGGCGTTGGGGATGGTGATGGAGTTGGGCTGGGCGTGGGTGCACGGGTCCTGACAGGTGTTGGTGATGGGGTTGGGGGTGGGGGTGGGGTTGGGGAAGGAGTCGGTGCAGCCGTACGTTGTGGAGTTGGGGAGGGTGTAGGCGCTGGTGTTGGTGATGGAGTGGGTGCAGGTGTAGGTGATGGAGTTGGTGCAGGTGTAGGTGATGGAGTTGGTGCAGGAGTTGGTGATGGAGTGGGTGCAGGTGTAGGTGATGGAGTTGGTGCAGGTGTAGGTGATGGAGTTGGGGACGGGGTTGGGGCTGCTGTAGGTGAAGGCGTGGGTGCTGCTGTCAGCACAGGAGTTGGGGATGGTATGCGCACTGGTGTTGGCAACGGGGTTGGCGCAGGAGTGGGTGNTACATAATGCTCAGGACATGGTCAGGCAGCAGTGCATGGGCAGATTTTGCTAATTCTGTTAGCCTACAATGAAATTTACAGCGGGAATTGTCCATATGTATCATGGTTTGTCTTTCTGCTCTGCAGGTGCTGCTTTTGTGGTCTGGCCATGCACTGAAGCTCTGCTCTGTTGCCTGCACCATGGATGCTCATGGGAGCTTCTGTCATGCAGGCTAAGAAGGAGACACACAAGGTGGACCCCCTGCCTCGCCATGCACTGAATGGCAGAGCCCAGGTGGATGAAGTCAGNGGGGCAAGCACAGCGCACCCTGCAGGCAGGCTCTACAGATGCATTGCACTGGCAGACCATTGCCAGCCCACACAGCCATCAGCAGCAGCAGTGCAGGTNGTGCTGCGCAATTGCAGGAGCCTTGTATCCCTGGCCCCATCATGAGTCAGCTGAGTTGCATTGACCAGTGTGCTTGCCGCTGAGTTGCTGTCACTTGTGAGCTGTGACAGAATTGGCTGCTGGGAAAGCTGCTGTCAAATCCACCGGCATGCTGACTTGGAAGCCCTATGCCAATGGTGAAACTGAGTGCGAAGCCTCCAGGGATGCAAGGCTAGCGCAAATGTTGCTGTCATGTCCTTGGGGACGGTAAATAAGGCTGTGGAGATGTATCTGTAGAGCCTACCACTGAATGCACTGCTGAGAAGCCTGAGTGGAATGTGGTGTGTGACAAAGGCTGTGGCCGGCTACCACACCTGCAGCATCAGCACAGTGCCCATCAATGATGTTCTGTCAGGAAGCATTCAGCTGTACAAAGCAGCATGGGAAGATATTTGGCTTCTTGGTGTGAGTGCTCCACTCATACTGTTGCTATGTTCAGCACCTACAGCATCTTGTGAGGCAGCAATGCATGATGACTGCACCATCTTGCATATCACCAAGAGAAAGTCGTTCCTGTCAGTACAGAAATGAGACGACAACAACAGTACAGGCAAAAGTCATCCACTATTCCACATCCAGGCACAGATGTGTCTCACCAAACCAGCAGACATGACTGATCATCTACACAGCCTTTCCTTTTTATTTGGAGGAGAATTTTGTTTAGTTGCGTGCTGCTAGCACTAAGAGCTAGCACTCNCACCATGCTGCCTGTGAGCTCCACATCAAACAACATGTCATACACAAAACTGCTGCCTGTGCTGGCTGTCACAGGCTGCTGATGGTGCACATGCTCACCCTGTTGCTGTCGCAACTGTTTGACATGCTGTTGGAGTGAAATTCAGACATTTCTGACTGCTGAACAGTCTATACCTACCGAGGCCCAGACAAGCCAGTCAAAGAATTGATTGCAATGTAGCATGGGCGTGTGCATCTTGACCAGCTTGATGAAATGCACTGCACATGCCCTCCATGTGCCCGACAGCCCAGTTGAAAATTTTCTGCAGCACTTACTTGGTGGTCACAAGAAACATAATGGCCTGTCACCAAGTTGGTGACTGACCAGCTTACTAAACTTGTGCATTGCAGCTCCCATCTCGCCATTTCATGTAGATCAAAGATCAGCTTGCCCCTGTTATGCAGGAGCTCATATATGCCTGCCTGCAGATAACAATAACTTTAATTTACATGCTTGCAGATGGGCATTGCCAACAGAGACATCAAGCTGGAAAACGCCCTGCTGATGGACTCCTCAGAGCGGCCAGTGCTGAAGCTATGTGACTTTGGCTACAGCAAGGACGAGCTCTATGCTTCCATGTGCAAGACTGTCTGCGGTAGGAACTGCTGGCTTACTCACTACATAGCTGCAGACTGTGCAACATACATTTGCCTTTTGATCAAGCTGTGTAAGATTGTTACACTGCTGTGCTCATCAGTCTCTTCCTCAACAATATTATCCACCGCGTCAGCGGCTTGGGAGCGTTTGCCACACTGTTGCTACGCATGAAGCCGTAGAATGCGGAAGCACCAATTGTTGCATCACTGCTTGCCCAGTTGCCAAACGACTGCTGCAATTACTTTCTTTGTAGGTACGCCAGAGTATGTAGCACCAGAAGTGTTGCTGTACAGCCAGTACGCCGGCAAGACAGCTGATGTCTGGTCCTGTGGCATCTTGCTCTATTGCATGCTCACAGGCTGCTTTCCTTTCCGGCGGCAAGAAGATCAAGGGCTGCATGCTCAAGCTGCACTGCAGAAAATGCTGCCCAGAGTGCTCAAGGCGGACTTTGAGGTACCTAAGGTATGCCAGTCGTGATATCTTGGCTGTTTCTGTCTATTTCATCATTTCATTGCCAAACAGATTGGGAGATTAGCCATATCAGTTCTGTGTGTGCTCAATGTGTTGCAAGCACGCTGACTGTATTACCCCACCTTGCATCCAACCTGCTGTATTTGACCTGCGGATGACAGGAAAGCACTACTGCTGATTGGCATGCTGTCAACTGCAGGGCTTGTCAAATGAGTGTATCGACTTGCTGCACAAGTTGCTGGAGGTGGATCCTGAAGTCCGTATAACTGTTCCTCAGATACTGCAGCATCCCTGGTTCCTGAAGGGGTTCCCTGCCAAGCTTGCTGAGCTTAACACACAGCTGCTGCGTCTTCCGCTGTCCTTGCTGTCAGAAAGCTGCTCACAGAGTGAAGAGGAGATAGCACAACTGGCAGCGCAAGCTAGCAAAGCGCCAAAGAAATCTCGTCAAGTTGCAATGCCAGCCTGACTCATCAGTCAGTTACTTTCTGAATGCATAATCCTATGAGGACTGACTGCTACAAGCAAAAGCAACACTGAAGATGACTAAGTTGTTGATATCTGAGTCCATGTCTGAGTTGATCATTTCTATCAGGCTGAAAGTCTTCATTTCACATGTTGCCACATGGCCTGTACATTGTGCAAAAGGTACAGAGGCAGAAGAGGTATACAATTTTGGCAGCGTCCTTGTGTTGTTCGTGTGTCCCAGGGGCCACACGGTATATGCACATTAGTGTTGCAAGCAATATTGCAAGCGGTGCCCACCACTAACGGTTGTGCAGTAGATGCTTGTGCAGTCACGTGTAGCAATTGTTGTTCCCGTATTGCTAGTGACATTGCTTGCAATACGCGTACTCTGCAGCAATTCGAATGGTTGGGTTGTTGCATGGAGTATAGCGTCATATCGTATCATTAGCCGTACTACTTATATGTTCTTGTTTCCCTTACTACTGCAACATGTGAACAACGCGCATTGCACTGTTCAAATTGTATGTACAGCCAGGCAAAAACACAGCGTTGGTCTGCACTGTTACTGCTTAGCACGGATGAAGGCTTCAATAAGCATGCTTTCTCGTGTACGCATGACTAACCGGGTCAAAGCAGGAGTGAGGCTTACCCTGTCGGTAAATCTGCAGGGACAAGCCAGCGTCTCTGTGGTGTCATATTTGCCTCACACGCCGGAGATACGTCCGTGGTTGTGGCACCCGAGCGAGCTGTCCAGTGCAGCTGTAGACCGCCAAAGTGGGCCTGCATGTCCTGTGATCTACTGCACCACTTATGCAATACCTGAGGCGAGGGTCATCGCAGGGTGTGCAAAGTGAGATTTGCAATCGTACAATCATAGTTTGTCCTTGGCTGTAAGCTCCGCGATTGATAACGATGCGCCACTGTACAGGGCCGCAACAGCACCATCTCGAGGACTTAGAGGAAATCCTAAACACACCCTCACCCGCTCTGAACCATGAAGTCAGCAGCAGTGTCTTCTTGGAGGGTCAGCCAGTCCCAGTGATACAGCGCAGCAGCTCAGAGCCAAACCTCCTCTCACATGCAGCATCAGCACTAAGTTCTGTGCAACAGCCTGCTGCTGCAATTAGCCTAGACAAGCAGGTTGCAGGCTCCCAGCAAGCTGCTGAACACATTTTGCAAGATGCTGCAGCGCCAGACAGCCGAAGCAGCAGGCTACAGCAGCAATTGCTGGCATGGCAAAGCAGTGCATACGAAACCACAGTAGCGCCGCTTGCAGCCATAAGATCCCGAATGAAAGGGGAGCATCAAACACAAGCACAGGTGCATTAGGGGCACATGCATCTTGTTTGCCATCGAGCAGTGCACCAAATTGTATCAGTTCTGCAGTGCAAGTGTGCATCGCCTTTACAGGGCAGTCACGGGTCTTGGCTCACTGCCAGACCACAACTACCAAACTTGATGGAGCACCTTGTCAACAACAGAAGTGCAGCCATAGCTGCTTCCGTGGCAGGCGGCGCAGCTGGAGGCGCCATTGCAGGACCACTTGGTGTTGCTGCAGGTGAGCAATCTACCTGCAGCACAGGCTGTCAATGTGACAAAGTATCAAGCAGCGCAACTCGCTTGATGCTGAGGTTTGGGCAACACTGTCTGCACATTGCACAAATGTACTGCCTGCGTAGCAAGCTCGCTCATGGCCGACTTGCACCTCAGGCTCACTTCATAGGACACAAGACTTAATGCTGTGAGCTTTAATTGTCTAACCTATCAGTATTGAGCTGTTGGCTGTACCAATCCATTATGTGACCTGTTGTCCAACGGAGCTTTCAGCAGGCTAGCTGCGCACTGCACTGCGTTTATGCAGGCTTGTGCAGCACCACCACAATGCAGGCAGGGTCCAGCTCCTTGTCCTTGACATTCACTGCCTGTGGCTGCATGCTTGCAGGCGCCAAAACTGGAGCATTCATGATCGCAGTTGGAGCAGCTGCGGCAGGCAAGCTTCTAGCTGTCAGCCTGCCATGCGCTCACCTGCTTTTCTGTGCACCCCCTTGATCTAAGAGGCATGATGTAGCACACAGATTTTGTGACTGTACACGTACATCAGAAGAGGTGCTTGCATAGCTGCAGATGTGTTTGCAAACCTGCAAAATACGTCTAGACCTGTGCAGTATTGCAAACCATGTACCATACGCANTCCAAACAGTTTCTTCTGTCATCAACAGTAGTGATCCTTGTCTACTGGGACGTTACCTCAGACAGTGTTTTGAACATAGGAAGTCTGTGTTAGCTTAGTGTGTCGGTGCCGCAGTGTCTGTGTCCTATCCACCATGATATCCCCAGCTCTACTGTGATGCTGCATTGCGAACACCATAGACATTATTGTTTGAGTTTCACTGTATGCTTTGATTGTCTGTTGGCCCCCTGTTGGTCCCCAGGACATTAAAATGATTGATTGATTGATTGAGTACACTCCCGCACTAGCACTTGTGCCATGAGCAAATGTGTTGCAGCGAGCACTGATTCAGAAAAGCCTTGTGCTTGACAAGCACAGTCGCCGATCATCTGACAGCGGTATACTGAAAAAGACAGGACTTGTACTTACCTGCTGCAAGATCAAAGTAAACGCATTGGCACTATGNTTGGGGGTATTCATGCTGTATGAGATTGGACAGTGTGTGACACATGTTGTGTCCAGCGTAGACTCTCGTGCAGTTTTTGGCAATAAGTGGTTGTCTGAAATTGTTTCTGAACTGAATATGGTTTCTGTGGCAGCCCTAACAACATGTCATCCTCGACCAAGACTTGTCTCTCTGTGAACCTCGTTACGCACAGTCTTGCAAGTTCATCTGTGCAGCAAACTACAGACAGCACAGCAGGATGCAACAAATGGCACAACATGGTGTCCCAGCACAGCTCTACTGCACCAGATGCTACATCTTGTGAGCTGCAAATTATGACGCCCTACAAACGATGGCTTGTGCACGAGGAGGAGCAGCTGGTGCAGGTGGGTGTGTACTGGATAGACTGCGCATGCTTGTATACTCACCGGCAGTAGAGTGTACAGCTACCCAAAAGACTTGACAGCATAGCTTGCATACTTTATGGAACATATGTCGGACATCTCAACTAGATTGCCTCTGGGGTGTAAAGCAGCATTTTGTGGGTCTGAGCCAAAGCAAAGTATGTGGCAAAGCTCATCAGGCAAGCATGCAATGGTGAAAGTTGGCTACCCGGCGCTTACTTCTGGAGGATTTCAGGCAGCACGTTCGTGGAGGTGAGCCACTGCAGGTCTGAGGCAGGGGCATTGCCAGGGCTTTGGTCAGCTGCCCCCACCAGATTCTGAAGGCACTCCAGCATGGAGTAGTTCTCGATGTGATCCAGCGCTCTGTGCAGAATCCATGTGTGATCTGAAACAACCCACTGTGCTGAGCAGGATGTAAGCATGAATGAGCTGTGCTATGTTGCTGTGATCCTATGTAGCTCACATAGTTCTGTGCTACTGCTGCATCAGTGATGAAAAGTGTGAGTCTGCATATCACCACACTTATAGAGAATGTCAGCAGCAATATTTGGTGCATTGGGGATCTGCAGAGCAGCATTCAGGGATGTCCAGAAGGCAGACAAACTGTGCAAGCCATGCTGTGGGTGGGATGTGCTTAAAGCACATTCAATCTGGTGCAAGCATGGCAATACAGATGCACTGTGGATGCTTGATCTCAATCTATGCGCTATCCACTCTGTAGCTCAGTCATTACACGCAATGTTAGCAAATTCGCAGAGAAATGCAGGTCTGTCAGGGCTTGGTGCACGCAATGCAGAAGCTGATATCTCGAGTTTGCACCTCTTTAACAGTGCCTGGAGACTTGTTGGACTTACAGCGGCCTGCAAGACGTCTGTGTTCCACAACCCAAACAAAACCTAGACATCAATCGTATTAGACGCTTGGACAGAGCCTTACCATGCACGTAATCCATGATTGGGGCGCTGCACTTAGTCAAGAGGCTGACAATGATGCGCAGAAAGTAGCCTGCACGTGACTTGTCCAACACTTCCTTGTCCAGAAACGCAAACAGCTCCTCAAGCAGGCCGCTGCTGTGCACCAGGGTGTCAAAGATGCCATCCACCTCACAACACAACACCTGCAGGCCCATTTGCTTGCATGGGTAAGCAGCTGGCGCTGTCAGTCACAAGCTACATGCAGTCCAGATGGGTGTTGCCATATCAGAAATCTGATGAGCCGTTAAAACAAGCTGTGCAGCGACACTGCTAACTGTGACTGCACAGGGAGAGTGTGCCAGACTTTGCCAGACTTTAAGTTGGAGCTCATGATGCAGGCAGGCATGCCACAGTCAGGAAGGGGGAGTCATGTGTTTGCTGGTGNCGTGTGCTTGTCGCTGCCAGAATGACTCTGGTACATGGCATTCTCCCTGGACATCACAAGCCTGCAGCAGGGTAGTTACGGCTCAGTAGATGGCAGTCTCAGTAGCAGTGTACATGTTAGGAGCTGCTCAGTATGTTATTGCGATGACATACCTTCAAGTCTGCCTGTGCGCTTCCACCAAGAAGCAAAGCGTAGTCAGCGCCTCCCTGTACAACCACATGCTGCAATTGTGACCTGCTCCTGTCCCATTGCCACACACCGCCTATGTAATCAGAGGTTAGGTTATACACTATCGGTTGCTGATCACATGACACAGATATTGTTGAGAACCCACCTGCACATTGTGTCAGCAGGCCACTGTGCATGTAGAGCTGAGCTGTGTCGCTCAGATCGACTGCTGGCCCCCTGCTGCCAACAAGCTGGCAGTCATGCATTGTCAGCATGCTGCTGTGCATGCCAACAACCGCACCGTTTTCAGTGTTGTTTAGCTTGCACCTGTACAGAACACATAACCATGTGGACTCCAACACGTCCAACAGATAGTGGGAGGATGCCATGCCACACCTGCAGACTAGTTTGCCATAACATGGGCCTGCAAGTGTGTAGCAGAGCACATGTAGTGCCTGCCATGGTGATTTGCACCAAACAAGACAATGATCGCAGTTTAATGCCACAGCTTGATGGATGCAAAGAATTGTGCAACATACCTGGACATCTTCAATTTGGCAGAGTCTAGCAGTTTGCACGCCTGCTGCTTGCAGTCACTAATGGTGCAGTCTTGCAGCTGAGTAGTGCTGCCATTGAATCCCTGGACTCCACACCGGCTTTTGACTATGCTGCAAGATCGGATGCAGGGCTGGGCCTTCTCAGCAACATGGAAGGCATCATCACTGCTGCAGCTGCATGTCACAGCATGAAGCTGACACAAGTGCTTTGCCTATGAATAGCTGCAATCATTCGTAACACAATGAACACTGTGTGTGGCACAACATGGCATGATGCCACTGCTTCTGCTTAGCAGTGCACTGCATANGGTTGCAAAATCATGGGGCAGCTTAGTACAGAGGACAGTTGTACTGAGCATGCACAACATGCACAGATGGGTGATCTTGTTTGCCAACTTGGTGATGGAGGGCATTCTGTGACATACATTGCATCAATGTCGTGACAGCAAAACCTAATTGCAAGCCTCAAAGGGTGATAGCCTTCTGTCATCTATGCACCTGTAGTGCTCAAACAATCGTTAACAATGTGTGCCTGACTGTGACATGCCGCCCATTGAGACCATACAGCAGGTGTCTGCTCCAGAATTGTTGTTTGTTGGTGCACAAAGGATCAGGACAACCTATGTTGAGACCCCAAACCATGCATTGGGGTTTGGGTGGTGATACAAGCACACACCTTGGCATCTCTTTCAGCAACCCGGAAGTGGCGCAGGTCAGCCAGCAGCTGAGCATCAGTCCTGGGTGCCAGCACACCCCGTGCCTCCAGAGGCTGCAGCAGGGCCTGAATGGCTGCCAGGTCCTGTGGAACAGCCCCCCTGATGCCCTGCACCATCACACATGATGTGGATGCTGATTGTGCCACAGCTACAATGGCTGCAAACAGCACTGTTGCTACATCATTGACAGTCTGCCCTTTTGAGTGGGGTGCTCTGACTGTCATATGAGCCTAGGTGGGTCAAGCCAGTTGACTGCTATGATTGGTGCTGATCATTGCCTCTGAGCACTGCAAAACCCGAGTCCCTGGGTGCAGCAGACATCTTTATCGATGTCAGTAAGGATGTTGGCATGGCTGTCCAGACAGACAGCAGGAAGCTGAGCGGGCTTGAAGGGCGCATGATGCACATCACACACCTCATAGAAGTCTGCAGACAGCATGGTGCCCACGCCATCCCGAGAGTAGAGCTCCAGCAGCAGGCCACCATCATGGCGGGCATCCACCAGGTGAGCCCTCTTCACCCCCTTCTGGCAGGCTGCACATGCTGCAATCAGCGGCAGCGGCAGCCCTGACACATACCACTTCTCAAAATCCAGGTCGCTCCTGGAGCTACTGGCTGAGGGGGCTGCTGCTACAGCCTGGGGAACCACTTGGCCTGCACGCAGTAATGCTTGTCATCAGTAGTCGATACAGTCAATGTGATATACTTGGGGCCACCCGTTCAATGCTGCAGCCTGCTGTGGGCTGCCGATCACAGCTGATTTTCTGAGCAAGTGCTGTCAAAGCAATGGCAGTTCTTTTGCAGCTGTGCATGCTCCCTCAGTAGTGGCACACTCATACATGGCTTGTCAAGTGCGAGCAGACCGTCACAGGCAGAGCATGGTGCCTGAGCACTATGCTCAGGACATGAAGAGAGTACACACAGGCATAGGCAGCATGCCATGTTCGTGATCTGGATGAACATGGGATCAGTGTACACACCTGGTGTTTGCTCTGCCTGGCCATCTTGCTTAGTCTTCAGGAGGGATGTCAGCAGATGCTCTGCATCAGAGATGGGCAGCCAGTGGGGAAGATCAAAAGGCTGCAGGCTGGGAGTGGTCAGGCAGAACAGCTTGTCTGCTTGCAGGTCAATTGCTGCCTGAGTTGCCACACTGTAGCAGTCACAGTTCAGCACTTCTCCAGCAGCACTGTAGGCCAGGTTGCCCAGCAAGACAATGTGCCCTCCATTCAGCTGCTTCTGAATGGCATCTGCTTGCACAAAGCGGACCTGCACAGGAACACCAGTCAGCACACTTCACACCAATCAGAAAGGAAACCATGGTATGCTGCAAACAGCCTGCCCTAACTTGTGCTTCAAGTCAAGCTGTTGATGTCATCAAGAAATGTACCAATGCCAGAACTCATGTGGGAGTTTAAAAGGGCCAAATGCTGTATGGACAGATGCAGGTGTAACATCAGGGCAGCACATGGGTGGCACAAGGCATCAGTCAGTAGGTTGGCACAATGTTGATGAGAGATTCACCGTGCCAGTGGAACCAAAGTCTACTCCGCCAATGACACCTTTGCGCTTGCCAGCCACCCAGTTGCCACTGACCGTCTGCAGGGCAGGGCCGTAGTGCATCTGCTCTGAGCTGCGTGCATGCCGCCTGATCATCTGCAATGATGGCCCCTGCAGGTGCACCAGGCTTTCCAGCACAGCTACAACTTCTCGTGCCTTGCAAGCATGAGCTGCCACCCAAGACCTGACTCAATGAGCCACATCGGATTCTGGGATTGATATTGAATTATTCATTCCCGTAGCTTGACAATCGCTGTTTATTGTTTAAGCAAGCATGCTTGGGTTCAACGTGGGAACACTTGCACAGAGTGTTCAGCATATGCGGAAGCGGCGTTGCAAGCAGGCTGTGTACATGGTGGGGACTGACCCTGGACAGCTGGGCCTCCACTGCCATCCTGCTGGCACCAGCGGCCTGCACAGCTGTCTGCATGGCAGCAGCATCTGTGACTCTGTAGCCTGCTGCATATTGCGGAACTTCCCCTTGCTTGCCAAGCAAATCATCAATCTGTTGCCGAGCTCCCAGAACAATGACCACACGCACTCCCAAGCCTGCAACATTCTCAAGTAGTATAGATCGGCAAACGTGTTGATATGGATACCAGCTGATATCGAAGGGCAAATGTGAAGTTTCATAAAGTTTTCTGTGAAAACGTGATGTGCAAGTGCAAACATGAAGCGATGTTGTCATTAGCAAGCAATACATGGCAGCAAGCTTTGTATACTGCGATGGAGCTTACTGTGCAGAAGTGATATGTCCTCAACAGCTGCAGCTAGAAGTTCTTCCTCCGCCACAACCTGAACATCAGAGGACTCAGTTGCACCAGGGTTCGTGTGCAAAACAGCCTGGTAAGCTGTGAACTAGCAGTGACACTAACCTCTCCAGGGATAATAACAACGAAAGTCTTGTCTCTGTGACCTTCAATATAAGGCGATGCCTGTCTGAAGAAGTGGACAAACTTGCGGTAGTCTTTCTTGCGCAAGCGTCCAGAGCTTCGCTTGAATCCACTACTTCCGGTATCGGAANGCTTGGAACCATGTCCTCAACATCCATGTTGTTTGCAGAGGATCACGTATGCCAAGACGAAATCTGATGCAGTCTCAAAGGCAGATGGGACCTTTATAGCAGACAAGAAAGCCAGGTCTAAACACAACATAGCAGCACGAGGTGCGCCCTCACGGTTGCAGGCAGCTTGCTTACTACTGCACAGACAATGACTTCACATAGGCACCGCTGTCAATGTTGAGTGACTCACACTGCTGTGGAAGTGAGAACGGCAGGATAGTCCAGAATTTTGCAAAGCCTTTTAAGAGTTGTCAGCAGCTGCACACATGTGGCTGTATGCTCTGCAGATGCATTGTTAGCCAAGGGCAAGGACAGGAAGCCAGGAGGTGGTGCTGGTGGAGCAGGCCATGCACATGGCCAGGTGATCACACAGCCTTATGCCTTACCAAACAGTGCTCTTTACTGCTTACTGACACACCCTACAGCCCGCTTCATATATCGTTTGCCAATTTGTCTTGGCCACCAACGGGCTGTACAATAATAGCTTGTGCTGAGCACAATGATGAAGCCTGACAAACCTGTGATTTGATACAATGACATATTCCCATCAGCATGCTGCATGTCCTCAGAAAATCAAAATGCATGCTACAGCTCAGCTTGTTGTGTGGAACATCACTGTGCCTGATGTGAGCAGCACTGTAGCTGCATGAGCAGCAAGTTGTCATGCTGACATGCGTGAGCGCAGCTTGTATGCAGTTGCGCTCACATTTGCAAACCTCCGTAAGTGAGGTTGTGCTTGGTATTCTTTGTGGTTCTCAGCATGCTGTCTGCTGTCAGGGTGGCCAGACAACGGGTGGAGCAGAAGGTCCCAACAAGATCCTGTTTGTGCAAGACATGCCGGAAGCCGCCACAATTCAAATGGTGCAGATGCTTTTCAGCCAGTTTCCTGGTTTCAGTGAAGTCAGAATGGTCGAAGCCAGGCCTGGCATTGCCTTTGTGGAGTATGAGTCAGATTCACAGGCTACAGCAGCCATGAAAGGGCTGCAGGACTTCAAAATCACGCCACAGAATGCTGTGCGGATCACCTATGCTAGGCAGTAGCACAAAACTTGGGTTTGTTGTGTGTGTCATGCTGTTTGTGTTGCTGCAATTGAGTAGAGATGGTACTTACTCATGTCAGGAACAGCACTGTTCCTGACCCTGCATCTTGGTACAGGCATGTTTGTGCATGCGTCATGTGGCACTGCCTTCGCTTATGTGACATCGATACCCGTTGTTGTGGTTTTGATGCAGTTGTTGTACTGTTTGAACAATGTGTTGCTGTTGTCCTAGTGCAGCCGTCTACAGTACTCAGATCAGTCAGCTTATTTGTGGCTGCTGGCATATGCCGTCCAGGCAGCTATGGAACAAACAGGCAATCAGTACAATGTCATGACATCTTGCATGAGTTGTTCCCATGGCGGGTCACAGATTCGATGATTTGTGATGCTGGGGGCAAGTATGACCCCTAGTGTTTGACTAGGCAGTGTTGTGTCATGTACACCATCTATAGCAACGCGACCTGAAACGCTATATATGCCGTTCAAAACCCGCTGACAGACCTATGTGCACATACGTGGTGGACAGGTTTTGAACGACTGCAACTAGCCACTATGCACACACAGAGTGCATCTTGCAACGCTAGCACGGTAGCTCAGTCGCCGGTTACCTGCTTGCAGATGCTACATGGAGGGCTCCTGCTGATGTCATGTATCAGGCTCTGCTGCCTCGCTGCTGCAGTGGCATTTCAAAATCAGAAGTCTTTGTCATGAGTGGTTTGAGAGCCGTTCCGAGCTTTCTGTGAGCGCTGCATGATCAGCGCAACTCCGGAAGCTACGCCGGAAGGACGCTGAGATAAAGGCAGATCAGCGCCTTGTCAAGGTGGCAACCTATGACCAGCGCACTGACTGTCTTGACAGACGGACGTTTGCTGCCACCTTTCGAGATCTGCTCTGTCACGTTCAAGCCTGAAACCGTGAGCCCATGGCCTGTTGTTGCTTGCACAGCCCGGCAGAATGGTTGATGCATCGCAAGATGTGAGATCTGCAACCAGGCCAACTCAGGGACGTTGGGCAGACGGCGCTTTTAGACGCAGCCGGCTCGCCAGTCACTCAACCTGCAAGAGCCTATTTCGCCGAAGAAACTTGCTGATTTGGGCCGCTGTATCTACAGCCTTTCTGGTCCTGTACCTCAGTCCGGCTCGGCCGCAAGCCGGCACGAACGTTACTCAGCAATCGCTGTCGCAAGCAGAAGCCTTGAGCAGACAGCTGCGCGAGCTCAGTCTTGGAGCGACCGATCCTGCGGTACTTGACACCGCCTTCCGCCGTGCACTTTCTTCAGGGCCTTCAGGCTTACAGGCGGAAGCATGGCCAGACAGCCAGGGTTTCCAGATGCTCACAAGCAAAGTCTCCGCTGTATTGTCAGCGCTCAGCACAGCCAAACCAGTTGTCTCATGCTCTTGGGACAAGTCGCTACCAGTCAACATCAAAGGCAAAGTGTTGCTAGCTGCCAACATGCACAACAATGAAGACCTCCTTCCCCACTTCACACTGCAGCTGCTGCAACTGCTCATTGTCCTACCTCACGGCGGTGCATTTGTATCAATATACGAAAGCGACAGCAAAGACACCACCGGTAAGCAGCTGACTTACAGCGATATGTGCAGCTCTTTTTGCAAGCTTGCAACTGTGAATGCCACCTGACCTGATGCACTGGCACCCTGCAGGGATTTGGTTGACAGTCCTGAAGGATCTCTTGGTTTGTTTGAGTGTCCCACACAGAGTTGTTATAGGTACACTCTCTGATCAGCATGCAGCATGTGCAGTGCTTGAGACACAGCATCTGGTATGTACATGCTGTACTGAGGTGCCTCCACACCCTCTGGTCCATGTGCAGCATGTGCAATGCTAACGATGCACCATCTGTACATAGTGATGTAGGGTTTACAGATGCAATACCTGCAGTGACTGTCTCCAGAATATGCCTTTCCTACAAATGCTATTCTTGCCTGACCCAGGCAAGAGGACACAGCAATGTATGTACAGCTTGCATGTGCATCAGTCATGGACACACATGCGAGTACCTGATGTACAAACACTCCAAGATGAACTTGCTGCACCACATTGGTCTGGCAACACCCAGTATGGTCTCAGCCAGCTCATGCATTTGCTGCAGAAATGCATGGCTGCAAATGTTGCCATGCAACCCGCCACAACAGGCACTCACGTTAGCGTCCTATGTTTTTTGCACATCTGTTTGTGTTGATCTTGTCCCCACTTTGCACAACTGCAGATGCTTATGTTGCTGATGCAGATGGCAACTTGACACGGCAAGAGGGTCAGGACCGAATTGACTTCCTAGCCCAAGCTAGAAACAGAGCTTTAGAGCCCCTTTGGCTCACTGCAGCTCTGCAAAACCACCTGCAGCATTCGCGTGAGGGCCACGGCCGAGATCTGCTCAGCTGGAGCATGCATCTGCCACAGGCAGGCAGCTCTGCTAATGAGCCGCTGTGGGATGCCCAGAAAGTTGTGTTCCTCAATGATGTCTACTTCTGTGCACATGATGTTGTCAGGTATGTTATCCTGGCTCCACATCTTGCATGCTGCTGCTGCATCTTGTTTGCTGCTGCAGTGCGGCTGCTGCATGACTGTTGCTGAACTGCTGTTGCTATTGTTGCTGGTGCTCCTGCTGCTAGCTCAGCAATCTAGTCATATCTGCAGCTGGGTGTAGCCTATGCTGTGTGCATGAGCCATCTGTCTGGATGCACCAGCATTGCTGCACCTCGCAAGCTAACGTCAGAGTGATGCAAACTGTCTGTTTTTGCAACACATGCGGCATTTGTTATGGCGCCACCAACCAAGGCAGTTCTTCAATTGCTCAGAGAAGTCTTCCTTATGTTCACATTAAGAAACTGNCCCCCCCCCCCCCCCCCCCCTCTCACAGCGCCCACCCCCTCCTGATCACAATCTGGAAATACAAGCTGTCTTGCATTCAGCAGTATACTTGAATGGCATGGCTGTGGCCAGTGATGCCTTAGCTGGCCTGCAAGCGACGCGTTCTGCGCTGCTGGATACCAGGACATAACATCTACACATTACATACAACAGCAAATGGTGGTACAATGGCTTCAGCTTGGCTGCTGATGCCGTAAAGGACAGCATCAACGGTGCCTGCTGGTAGAGTGAGGTGTAGGCCTGGTATGTTGTACAGCTGTGGACCAGTCCTCACTGATGTTTGCAATTTGCAGTTTGAGTATCCAGAAGGTGTATTGGGCAGGACCCCTGAGCGTGTAGAAGCCCATTCATGGAATCCAATGGAGCACTGTACCCAATATGCATCAGCAAAAGCATCATGGGCATCTTCATGCAGTTATGTAACTGCTGTCAGCGCTGTGCTGGGAGGAATCACAGCAGTGCTGAGCATGCTGTACATAGAAAGATAGCAGCATTGGTGTGAGCTGACGGCACAAGTGTGTGAGCATTGTTCAACCTCTGTTAGTATTGCAGCACATCTGCACAATAGCAACACTACTAGCCTGGCACTGTGCAGCTTTGCTCTAGTTGACACTGGTGGTTTGTTAGTGTGAAATTAGCTGCAATGCTTCAGTCTGGGACATGTGTGTGCAATGTACAGAGCATGCAGTGTACAGAATGAAATTTTGCTGAATCATGAATATTTACATGGTGTTGGCTGCTGAGACGCATACAATGTAGCTAACACAAATGTTGCTCATCTGTAAGCACAACTCAGACCCTTCAAACAACATTGTAAGCCCTCATTTGTTTTGTAGTCAGCTTTGCAAACCCTACAACACTGTGCATCTGTCCAAGCAGTACTCCCACCCACTCTAGCTTCAGCTTTTGAGCCAACAGCTGCATAATGACTGTCATGTGACATGGTCAGAATAATATAGTCACATTTTGGTTGTCAGGTGCTTCGGAGGCAGTCTGTATTGGTCTGTTGGTCAATGAAAAGCCATAAATCTTGATGTGACTTGTGCACTAGTTGCCTGCACTGGCTGTATTTGGGGTGGTACTGGCAGTGCTGGGACTGGCGGTTGAGGCTCTGGCAGGAGTTGCTCTAGCAGTTGTGGTAGGGGCATCTGTCTCTGCACTTGAACCTCCACTGGGAGTGCTACCAGAGCTTCTTGCGCCTGAGCTGGATCCACCTGAGGCTCCAGCAGCACCTATACATACGCAAGGTGGGTGTCAGCAAGCGAGTCAATCCAATTCAAGCCTAAAAAGCATGTGCATGATGGTGTAACAGTTGCTGGCTGGATCAATCACAAATGTCTCCCAATGCTATTATGTACATGGTCATGCAAAGCAGCATGTTGCATGATGTAGGGCATATCACGCTGTGCAGTGCAAGAGGTCTTACAGCGCTATTCGTGAGTCATGCTCCAGGCAAGCTATGTCAAACAAGTGAAGCTCTGCAGGTAAAGTGATGGCGGCTACCTGCTGAGCTTGCACCAGATCCACCAGCAGCAGCAGCGGCTGCAGCAGCAGCAGAGCTTTGTCCTGAGGCTGCAGCGGCGGCGGCAGCAGCAGCTGAGGAGTCCCCAGAGGAAGCAGCAGCAGCGGCAGCGGATGCACTCTTGCCAGCAGCAGCGGCGGCAGCAGCTGCAGCACTGTTTCCAGCAGCGGATGCAGCAGCTGCTGCCGAGGAAGCTCTGTCAGCAGCAGCTGCAGCAGCAGCGGCAGCAGCAGACCCTCGTGATGTACCTGCAGAGCATTTCGTATTTAGGCACAGGTCACCTAAGGGCCAAATGACAAAGGCAAGCGACAGAGTAATGCAACACTGCTTCACTGCAAGTCCTGACAAGGCATGATTCATGTGCAGGTCTGACAGTTACATCTGCAAGATACCCAACAGCATACATTCACTTTGTGACTACTCATGAGAGAACATCTGACACAGGCTGGCAGAATGCGCTTACCAGCAGCAGAGGCAGCAGCAGCAGCAGCTGAAGATGCTTGGGAAGCAGCAGCTGCAGCGGCAGCAGCTGATCCACTACCACCAGCAGCGGCGGCAGCGGCTGCGGCTGAAGAGCCTGATCGTGATCCTGAACCAGATGCAGCAGCAGCTGCGGCAGCAGCACTACCACCAGCAGAAGCAGCGGCAGCAGCAGCAGCAGCACTGTCTCCCGAAGCAGCAGCGGCGGCAGCAGCAGAGGCACTGTTGCCAGCTGCAGCAGCAGCGGCAGCTGCAGCACTGTCACCAGCAGCGGCAGCGGCAGCAGCAGCAGATGAGGCACCAGAAGCAGCAGCGGCGGCAGCAGCAGCAGCCCCAGACCCTGCAGCATGCACAGTAATGTTTGGCATCAGGGCACTGCATAGTTTGCGCTTGATGGTCATGCAGATCACAACTAGCAAGCTTGCTTCAGTACATGCAACTGAATAAAATAGCTGGACAATGTCAAGCCCAGTAGCATTGCACATGACGTCCTTACCTCCAGTAGCAACAGCAGCGGCAGCAGCAGCAGCGTTTCCAGCCGCAACAGCAGCGGCGGCAGCAGCAGAGCTGCCTGAAAAGGTCTCACTACTGGCAGCAGCAGCTCCAGCAGCAGCAGCGTCGTTGGAAGCAGCAGCAGCGGCAGCAGCAGCTGCGCTTGAGTCACCAGAAGCAGCAGCAGCAGCGGCAGCAGCAGAATGTCCGGCAGCTGCTGCAGCAGCAACGGCTACAGAGGAAGAGCCAGCTGCAGCAGCAGCGGCAGCTGCAGAAGAGCAATCACCAGCAGCAGCGGCTGCAGCAGCGGCTGCCGATGAGCCACCTGCACAACAGCTCACGTGTTGATGTCTAGCTTGAATCCACAGGTGACGCTTTCATTTAAAGTATTTGTTGAGTGATACTGTACAGTTGTCAGGTGACCATTGCAAGGATGGGTGTCAAATGGGTGTTGCTTGCAGGGTATGTACACACTTGTGTGCTCAGACTTACAACAAGGCTTGTGGCACATGGCTACTTGTGTGGCCGATCATGCGCACAATTCTGACAAGCACATAGTAATGCAGGATGCTGGATTGGGTAAGATGTGAACAGATGATCATGTCGTCGTCACCTGAAGCAGCTGCGGCAGCAGCGGAGGCTGCTTTGCCTGCAGCGGCGGCGGCAGCTGCAGCAGCAGAACTGGCGAGCAACTGTCGTCCGCCTAATCTCAGACTCTCTCCTGCGCAAGCAACGCGTCGGTCAAGCGTAGCAAATGCGATGACTGGTAATAAACAGCGGGAAGTCGCAGAGGCGGACATAACACTTCTGCAAGCACTTTGCGACTGCACCCTTCAGTGAGCTTATCATGCTTACCTTGCAAATCTCTTGCATGCAGCGCTGTCAGCTGAAGTGCCAACAAGCACAAGGCCACATATACGGTGTGACGAGCCATTCAAGCGCGCTTGTTTGAGTACGACCTGCAGGAGCAACACAAAGGCACGATGTCATGATAGGCTGCAGGTGCTACGTTGAGCTGCACAGCCGGGCAGTGGCTCTAAGATTGTCTCAACGTCCCACAAGCATGTACTGCGGCGTACCTGTCGTGTGTGGTGGCTGGTCTAAGCAGGCCTTTGCAAGTGTGAAACGCTGCCGGTAGGCACTGAGCGTGAAGGCCTGCTTTGCTAACTTGCAAGTGTGTGTCAAGGAGCTGTATGCAAAAACTGCTCGCTTGACTTGATAGGCGGTTCGATAGCTCTTTGAGTATTGGAGAAATCCCGTAAGTCAGCCCTACGTTACTCCCACAGCTGGACACCTGTGTGATCGATCATGTATCAAGCCAAGCACAATGCCCCATGATGCGCGCCTTTCAGCAACCACGTGTTCCTCGTTTGAATTGAGTGGCACAGCGCTGGCTGGGGCATGCCACGTTTCATGCGTGAATCAGCGACTTCAAACCAGTGGCTCCTGATAGTCAGACACTGTGCATTGATATTAATATTAGCTCATGCATTCATTGCACCACTGCAATCCAGCTGTAATCTGGAATCAGCTGCAGAGTCCAATCAATCTGTTTTGGCGCTAAGGCTCGTGAGTCATCCGACCGTACTTGTGACTACCATCTTGAACATCGCAATGTCACTACTTTCCCGACATGTCTGCAAGTTCTGCGAGGTGTGGGACGACACTAAAGCTGCCCACGGGATAATGGCAGCATGTAGACATGCGGTGCTTACACTACTGGTACCACTTGTGCTTATGCGGTGCTACAAAGTCTCATTACTAGCTAGCACACACTAAGGTAGAGCACACAATGTAGTGCAGCATCCCACACCCTACTACTGTTGTACACTGCTCTCACCCAGTGTGCACTGGACATGCTCTGCAGCCATAGCGCAGCTGATGCAGTGCAACGTTGACACTGTGCACTGCAGCAGTCCCTAGGCAAGTAGCAAAAGCAACCCTGTGTCATACAGCATGTATACCTCTACAGCTTACAGTGCAGGAAAGACTAGACAAGCAGGCAGTAAGCCGAGTATCAAAATTCTGTAGCGGCGTAGCTTCCTTGTGCTTGACAGCGTGTAAAACACACTGTGGAGGTGTTGAGTACAAACCTGGATTAGCATCTTGCAACCATATGTGCATGCAGTGCAGCATTGCCAGCCAGCACTGGGCACTGGTGCAGCTACAGGCACAAGTTGTGCACACATGGCATACTGGCAATCACAGTGCAGCAGCAGCAACAGATCTGGAACAAGTTTGAACAGTTGGTAGCTTTTCCATGCTGCGTCACATTGACATGATTGACTGAGGCTACCGTGTAACATGTCTTTGCAAGAAGGGGCGTACTTGCTGCACAAAAGCTACCTGCATCAGCTCTTTGGGTGTATCAGGTTCCTCACCTGTGTCTTGTCTCTGGATTCGAAACTGCTTATCTACACTTTTCCTCTGGGTGTGCGCTGATGTCACTTGACTGTGCTGAGGTCCACATGTGTACTGGTCTTGGCCTGCAGCTCAATCTGCATTTCACTGCCTCTCATCAGTAGTGACTTCACAGTTGCGGTCAGTCACAGCCAAATCTTTGCATCAACTGATGAGCGCTAAGATAGGCGCGGTCAGCGTGTGTTGACATGACCTGATCTGAGCAGTGCAAAGCTGATAACCCTCTTAGCCAAGACAGGAAAGGAGGCAGGCAGCAAGTGAGCATGGCAGACAACGCTGCAAACCGTCCTGTTGCAGACAACATTGTACACCCTTTGGGTTCCCCTGACTTCCTTAGCATNGCTAAAGCAGTTCTGTGACAAGTTTACAGGCAGGTGTGAGTCACACACATACTGTCACAAATCATCATGTTGAGTGCTGCCGCATTGTGCTGCATGCAAACCGCAGGTGGGGTTTGTGCGTGATGCATGTGGTGCCAGCAANGCTTGTGTTCCAAGGCACACATGGCCCCCATGCTGGTGTAGGCAGACATTTCAAACCTGGCACCTCACTTGCAGCAGTTCTGATAGAATGTCCAGACTTGTCTTGGTGACCACATCAGGTACTGTGGTAGGTGTGTTGAGAGGAAGAATGTATGTTTCCACAAGAGCCTCCATTGGCAGATTCCTACAGCCAGAGAGCAATGTCAAGGCCATAGGACCAGGTGTTGAAGTGAATGTGCCATGCCATCACTCACGTGTCAAGAGACATACGCATGTATGTCAGGAATCACATGCAAATGTAGTCTAGCCCCTCACTTAGAGATGTTAGGCAGTTCTGCAGTCAGGGTGGGCAGGAGTGCGTGCTTCTGCCTGATGAAGTGGTCAGCCACCAATGCCTTCATGAAGAGCTGAATGCTTGTGTAGTCCTCGGGTCTGGTGCAAGCCATGAGCTGCTCTTCAACTGTAAGGTTGTGCTTGTTGTCCACAATGTCCTGCATGAGCATCGATTCCCTTGGAATAGTTGGCTTAAAGGTGCCATTGGATGCACAGCAGGACATGCAAAAGCTGACTGCATTCTGCATCTGTACACTGCTAAGGCGATGCGTGCTGTACAGGACACCACTGTGTCTGTCAGTAGAAGCTGTGGTGGAGTGATTCGATGGTGATGGGCAAGGAAGTGAATCTGCACTGGCAATGAGTGCATCAATGCGCGTTTGAAGTGCCACACAGTTTGTTCTTGAGCTAGCTGCCTGTGGCAGAATTGGTGGGCTGCTGAATGTCCCATGTGCAGCTGTGCAACAGCACTCATTTGTGTAACGTAATAAGACCATGGCAGAAGGGGTAGCACATGTTCTGGTATCACAATCAGGGAGCCTGAATCAAGTTGTCAACTGCAGTGCAGTGATGGGCGTTATAAGGCAGGATGTGTCTCACCAGCAGGAGGACAAAGCCTTTTGTGGCAGTAGCAATGTAAGGGTGCTGCTTGTAGGCCAGCATTCAAGTGATGCTTGTGTGTATAGCTTAGTAACCGCATCTATGGCAGCCTGCTGATGGTACTTGTCATGGGATGCTACCTTCCGCACAAACGCCTCCAAAATGTTCATGAAGGATGTAAGCACACCTGCCATACATACTGGGAGTCACTATAGAACATGCTCACACTGACTCAATCACAGGCTGCCATAAGTGAGTACATGTTATCATTGTAAAGCATACGAAGATTACCATGCCTCAGCTTGATCCTGTGCACAAGCATATGCTCACACTGAAGACAAAGGCAACCGGACAGCACACGCATCGTCACATTTGGAAACACAGGAGCTCTGGCCCATTAGCTGATGTAGGTCATGTGTGAGCATACCTGTGCCAACTGAACCAGCAGCTGCTGTAGCGGTCTGGGCCTCCGCAAACTCACCGATGTGCTGCTGGTGCTTTGCAGCATTGCAAGAGCCAACTTTGCTGTTTTTCTTGTGTCTTGGTGCACTCACAGAGCTGGCAGATGTAGCGCTGGTGCTTTTGTTTCTTGCAACACCAGCAGCAGAGCTGTCGATGTTGCAGCTTGTCGTGTCGGACCCAGCACTGTCTGTGGTAGCCTCCGAGTAGTATTCTGCTGCAGCACCAATGCCTGCCAGGAGCAATGCAGCCGCCGCCTGGTTGGCATGCTGCTGGCGAGAAGCCTTACGCTTGCTCTGGTTGCGCTTGGGCTTGTTCTTCGCTGTAGGCTTGAAGCTGCCTCCTGCCTTGGCATGCACAGCAGCTTCGGGTGTGGCTATCTCCATGCTGTCTGGTGTGGCAATTGGAACACTGTCTGGCGTGGCTGTTCCAATGCTGTCTGCTGACTGGCCGGACTGTGGACTGTCAAGGGGGCTGTGTGGCAACACACTGTCAGCGNCATATCAGATGGGATTCAGCTGAAAGCAGCATAGTGCATGTTCAGTGTGTCGAGCTGTATACATGTGCAGCTCAATTCACACCTGCTCTGGTGTGCAATCAGATCAGCGTCGCTGTCAGGTTCTGATGCCTGCATATGTGCAGGTGTTGAGTGAGACAGCATGCCTAATTCAGAAGCCAGTGTGTTTTGTGGGGCAAAGCACGGCCTCCCTGTACCAGTGGTCCACCACCTATGTAAGCATGCTTTTCAGTTGATGCCTCTTTTTCCTGCCTGACAAACCTAAGTGACTATGATTCATTAATATGTTGTAGAATGTTAGCACAATAACACCAGATGTGGATGTCACTGCATGCAAGGTATTTGCACCCTTACCCACTTGTGCCAGCATATACATGATTCACCACTCAGGCACACACTGCTGACTTGCTGCTGTTTATAGCAAAGCTTGTCTCCATCTTGCGCCTGTGTCTTTCTCACCTCAGAATGGGTTTGCATGTGGCGCTGCTGGGCTTTGACATATACTCCCCTCCACAAAATGCTGCAGCTGTCCTTGCCTGCCAGCAGCCCTAATCAGGAAGGGAAAGACTACCATTGACTTGGCCAGGTCAGTTGAGCCTGTGTGGCCAGATTGTGTACATGCAAGCAGTTGCTCTGGATGATATGCCTTGCCGTAGCTGTCAGTCTAAGTGCTGAGCAGACAGACATCTGCTGGGCACCATACTATCGGTGCTGTTTGCAACACAATTGCACGGACTATGTCATTGTCAGCATTAAGCATGCACAACGTATGCTTGCCTGGTCCTCTAGTACCAGCAGCACTTGTTGGTGCTCATTCTCTGAGTGTTCACGTGCTGGCCCTGACGCCCCTGAATATCAGCTGCTTGCCTGACTTCATGAAGACCACCGTAGGCCATGAAGTCACAGCAGCCTATGTAAGTCCACCTGTAGCATGAGCCTAGTGACATTCAATATGTTGACACATGCTATCATAACTTGATTGGCCCTCTTATTTCTAGTCTAGTATGCATGGGTGCACAACAAGCACAAATTTGTCTGCCGACACATCCTGCAAACTTTCAAGACTCAAATTGTGCACAACTCAACCCTTGTGCCTTGCATGCTTCTGCTGCAGNGACCACAGTGTGCATGCACACACAGCACACAGCGTATGTGTAGCGGGCACACCTCAGCTTTGCAGGAGGTGCCCCTGGTGGTCAGNCGTATGTGGCGGGCTGTACTGGCAACATATACGCAGTGCTCATGCTGTTGTTCTAACCTTCAACACACTACCATGCTAAGCTGACACATGAGAATTGGTTCATGCAGCGTATGACAAATGCAATCTGGAGTCAGCATCTGCCCTGCACAGAGGCAGGGGCCATCAAACAGAGCAGATGAGGAAGAGTGGTCACACCTTTTGGCCAGCCAACAGNTCGATATGCATGCATAGAGTCTGTACAACCCTCACCACTTTGACAAGGCCCTCGACAAGAGCAGTAGGTCAGACCTGCACAACACGCCGTGTGACACGCATGGGGGTCTCAGGTTTCCTTGCCTGTCACCGGAACCCTCAGCTGACTTCCATCGATACGCACGTCCTGAGGTACTCGATATCCTGCAGCCTAAAGACAAGCTATCTTGCGATATAATAACGGTTCATCGGTAATGCCTGTTCGACAGCCTCAAGCTTTTGGGCTGTAGGTGTGAGCCTCTGCATGAACCAAAAGCCAAGACCAAGAAATGGCAAGTTGTGCTGGAGGATACAGTTATATACCCGGAAGGTGGTGGCCAGCCCAGTGACACAGGCAGCCTACAAGCCCAAGCAGACGGTGCTGAGATTCAGGCATGTTTGCTACTAGACTTGCTATGATGAAACAGATTGCACCTGCTGCAGGACACAGCTATGCGCATTTCTGTGTTGACTTCATTGGTACATGAGTGTTGGCATGCCTAGACAGTGTTGCATTGGCCTGCAACATTGCTGTATTGGGGCAGTGTGGTGACCACTGCACCAATTGCTATGTTCCAGATTTTGATAAGCAATGATCAGTAACCACACTCACTGCATCAATGAACCTCAGTCCTGATTACAGGTAGCTGTGCTGGACATCAGCAGGAATGGTACAGGAGAGGAGGTTCATGTGACAGACAGGCCTGTGCAGGAAGGCCAGGCTGTGACAGCTACAGTCAACTGGGATAGGGGACTTGACCACATGCAACAGCATACAGGTTTGCACAGTAATATGTACACAAGCCACCTTGATACAGTGCAGCACCATACAATCTTCATTGTCACAGCCCAGCACCCTGCTCAATACAGAAATATGATTCTGACAGCTGTTGTGCCTATACACCTTACACCTTACAGCTTGACTTTGGTTCCGACACATGCAGTGCACACATGCACATCATGCTGATACAAGTGCAGATGTGTCTTCATACCTGCCTTAAAGCATTGATACTGCTGCACAGTCCTCATGCTTTCTACCGGCTTGTTGATGCTTTCAACAGGTCAGCACCTACTCAGCGCGGTAGTGGAGCAGCTCATAGAAGCAGACACAGTCAGCTGGGAGCTGCACCCTCAACAGACAGATGCAGCCACAGCAGACACAGTCACAGTCGACCTCACGGTGCCTGATGTTACGCCAGAGCAGATCAGGGAGATAGAGAGCAGGTGCAATGCACACATCAGGGCTGCTCACAAGATCAACATCATGTGGCTGGACAACAGCGAGAAGGGACAAGCTGAGCGGCAGAGAGTGATTGAGCAAGGCAACCTCAGAGGCAAGCTCCCTCCAGCTGATGTCATCCAGGTGTGTCCTGACAAGGCGTGTTCTGCCAGGACGTTGCATCAGCATGGACTGGACATGGCGCAGAACATTGTTGTGAACAATAGGATAGCATTGCAACTGGACAGTGCATCAGCATGAGCTTGACATTGCATTGAGTTGTGTTGTGAATCGGAAGCAAATGGCAGACTCAGCATCTGTGCATGTCTGTCAAGAAGGCATGCTGGAGTGCTGCAACTGTGCTGTGCTCATGCACCTGAAGACACCATGACACAGCTCGAGAGCTTGTGCAATCACGCTGGCACTGGCAGCTGTGGAGATTGGTGCACAGCGTCAAGACACTGTGGTGCATCTTGGACCCTGACCCACATTTACACAGTCTTCAGTGGTGTAACATCAAGTCATATTGCTACAAGTGGCTGGTTGTCATCACGGCATTGTATGCTGCNCCCCTCAACATACTGCCGCGGCTGGGGTTGGCATTGTCGCTCTTGTGGTGGATTTGTGTGTGGATGTTTAGGCTATCACACGTACCACATGCATCAGCTTTGTACATAGCAAGGGCAAATTTGCACTGCTGGACTTCGCCAGTGAGCACGCATGCTCTGTAGCAAATACACTTGAGACTTAGCTGCTCAAGGCCTCATACTTGATGCATTTGCATTGACAGGTGCAAGCCACCGACAGCGATATACCTCTTGCTTGCAGGCTCTGGTTGCAGCATTACTCACGCAAGCAGGATGTGCCTTGTCTTCTGATTGCGAGCAGCTGATGCCTAGCCCTGACCTGTAGCATCAGAAGCTTTCTTGATTTCCATCTTCAAGTTAGCAATGTTGTCAGCCAATCTGAATGTGGCCGCAACATGGAATGAATTCACTCTGTATGCAGCCATTTGCTGTATGCTGATACTCCACAGTGTGCTTGCCTGTAGCATTGTATTGCATGTTTACCTCTTGTGCCTTCAGAGCACAGAGATGGAATGCAATGCCAGCCTTCCTCAGCCTACCCAATTGAACCACGGAAGCTTCTACCTTTCCCTGCACTGTTAAGATGCATGTCATTGCTCCACAGGATGAGCATCAGGACTAGCAGGATGTTGCCAATCTATTCCTGCACTCACACAAGACATGCATGACACTGTGTGCAGTTGCAAGGCCTCAGTTGGGCTGCATCTATGCGGTCAGCAAACCTACACTGAGTTACCAGGATCTTTCATCAACCGAGTCGCCAGAAATGCGCAGCGGGTTGGTCACAGTACCAACTGTGTCATCATCCAGGAGTGTCTGCTGAATATTTGTGAATGTCCTCTTAGTTTCGCTGGTTTGCATATCAACCAAGCCCCTCTTGCTGCAGGAAGCACCATGCTGTAGGTCATTACCCGTTGACTAGTTGCTGTCTGCAGATTGAATCGCATGTTGTAGCTGACCTGTTGATGACAATGCTACCAGGCTGTAGCTGCAATGGAGCAAGGTCAAGGGTGCCATCGGCCTCTAAAACATATGGATATGCTTCCTGGTTTATGAAGACTTCTTTCATGAGGCTTATGCCTGCATAACAGATGATGTGCTTCACAGCAGAGAACACAACGCCGCTGCTGTCAAAAGCTTCACTGACTATGCAACAGAAAGATCATCAAAGGCTGACACGGTCTTGTAGGTTATTGTGAGTCAACAGATGGTATTCCGTCAACGAGCAATATGTGAAAACGCTAAAATCGATAAAACTGCAGCATATACTGGTATAGTTGAGACACAATTGCTTGTGCTGTTGACTTGAGCTGCAACCTGGCAATGTACCATCACTGTAACACACTGCGATGTCCAGGCTGTGAACATATAGCAGCAGCGCGACACTTCTGTACAGGCGTAATCTGCGATGTGTTGCCCGCTGCTGACACAGCTTCAACTTGCAAT
>KN805271.1:74369-87323 GCA_000818905.1 Trebouxia gelatinosa | reverse complement strand
GCGAGACTGTCAGAGATCTGCGAAAAGAAGGTTGATTCGTCTGCATGCTGCCCACACTGCAATGGGTGATGCTGTATTTTGCAACCAGGGGAAGAGCGGCTTTTGCATGCAGGGTACAAGGTCGTGCTTGTTTCCAGTGGAGCTGTAGGTGTGGGTTGTTGCAAGATGGGGCTCAAGAGCAGGCCAGGCAAGCTTGCTCAGAAGCAAGCTGTGTCTGCGGTGGGACAAATACACCTAATGCGATACTACCAAGACTTTTTCGAAGCCTTGGGACTGGTATGCGCTGGTCACTGACGTCGTGATGTCTGTGGCAATGCAAAAATAGTACTGGCAGCAATGTACAATCAGTGTCAAGTAATGCACAATCCAAGCTGATCCAAACTCGTCATTGTGTCAGACAACTATCAGCATGTGTACATGCGCTTGATGAAGTCTGTCTGGTATTGATTTGCAGACCTGTGCCCAAGTCCTTCTCACACTGAACAATTTGAGCAATAGAGGCCCTTACCTGAATGCAAGAAACACATTCCAGGAGTTGTTGGACTATGGGACCGTGCCAATTGTGAATGAGAATGACACCATAGCAGTGGAAGAGCTGCGCTTTGGTGACAACGACACTCTGTCATCCCAGGTATGATTTCTTTTGGCTCTGCATGCATGCGTGCAGCACGCCATTGTAGTATTCATTATGCATGCCAGCAACCAAAGCTGAAGTTGTTGGTAAAAAATTCAACAGCAAGTTCAGGTTTGCGCTGACATGCAGGTGGCAACGCTTGTCAGAGCAGACTGGTTATTTCTGCTGACAGATGTGGACAGCTTATACACAGCGAACCCCTCCACTCATCCCGAAGCTGTGGCAATACACCAGGTTCATGACCTGAACAAGCTCAAGGTGACCCTCTGCCGTGTCAGGCGTCCCAGTCCTTCCTGCACGCAGTTGACATCATAACAGCTCAGCAGACAGTAGCTGCAACCTTGATGTGACAAGCCATGTCTGCCATATCTGCATATGGCACACTTCAGCAATTCTAGCCCTAGTTTGCCATGCTATCCCGCCTGGTTGCACCGTCCAGGCAGGCTGCCTGCCAGCAACCATAGCAACCAGGGTTACACATCACATGGTACAATGAAACCTTAAACACATCTCCAGGCTCTGGTGAACAAGCTCCATCATGATCATCCTTTCAGCGCAATTCAAACCAACAATGAACTGCTCATCTAAACTTGAGTTGGCCTGAATTATGTCTCTGTAACCAGCTCATGGCTGATCAGGCATTGGCACTGCAACAATCAAACCCACGGCAAACTTGCTGTAACAGCCAGTAATCAATGCCATCATACAAATCCTTCCCAAACTCAAACCAGAGACAAGTGATGCACATACGACTGCAAACAATATTCAATCTTGAGTGAGCGCACAACAACAAGGGCACACTGTGTATGTCAACCACGTATGTCTGCCATCTGATACTGATGTATACATACGCTTATCAAGCGTGTGCATGCCTGTGCCTTCCATAGGAGTGTAGAGACCACACTAGCAGGTGCAGGTAAGCAACTATAGTCACACTGTGGAAATGACAACCCCATGTACTGTGCCACAATCTACTCAGGTAGCCCGCAACAAGCAGTCCAAGAGATCCATCTTTGAGCAATGCTGCAATGCCTGCAGCTCTTCCAGCTTGACCGCCAGAAGTGGCACTGCAGCTTTGGCTGCAATGCGCTAGTTGCTTGCTGGCTGCAGTTAGCTTGATAGCTTCTCTGATGCATGTCAGCATGTACATGGCTTTGATACACCCCAAATGTTTGGATTTGTGTTGATACGCAAACCAACGTTTCAACAGCCAGCCTGTTAGTTTCTGACGGTGCACAGCTTTGCCACTTCTCCACGTGGCTTGGCCTGCCTCTGCAGCCTGGAGCCATTTGCACAACCAGCAGTAGCATATTCATGAGGACCAGGAGCAATTGACATGGAGCAGTTCTGCCGTGCTGTCGTCTGACTTGTCCACAATGAACAAGACTCACATTGGTGTACCTCAACATTGTGATAGACTGACATGTGCACAGATTGTGCAGGGTTGAGACGCTGATGAACAACATGACTGTAGTCACTATTACATTATGCATAGCATTTGGTATACCGTATTCACTATGCATGCACACCATACCTTGATCTGACATGCTGGACAGACATGCCTGGTTGCCAAGGCTGCCTTTATGTCTGCTGTATCAGCTTGCGTTGTGCAGGCGCTGCATCTAAGCATACACAAGCTTTCAGAAGGAGCTTGTATGCTGGTGCTGAGAAAGAAGCATACATGCTGCTCACAGTACATGTGGTTCAATCAAGCTGACCTCCAGGGTGTCAGTGTACTGCATCATGGTTGTTCATTGGCCGCACTAATGAAGCTGCAAGGTGCAGGGTCAAACTTTGACGTTGCAGACTTTGGGACATTTGCATGCAAAAAGCACACTTCTGCAGGTTGACACTGTTGGCAAAGACAGTCAATGGGGGACTGGTGGAATGGTGACAAAGTTGACAGCAGCTCGTATTGCGACCGCTGCTGGCTGTACAATGGTCATTTGCTCCTCAGCAGAGCCTGAGTTGATGCCTGATATCATCAGAGGCAAACAAGCTGGCACTGTGTTCCACCCTCTGCCAAATGCAGTCAGGTCAGTTTCACCTCCGACAAGCTGTTTCTGCCTCAATTAAGCTTGTGTATGACAGCGAGATACATGGGCTGAGTGCACTCCTGGCACAGCACAAAACTTCATCAGGATTTCTGCGCTGGTGTAACTCACTACGACCTGACTGCCCTTGTTTTAAGATGGACACGCCGGCACAGTCCACTCTACACAGAGATACAGAACTCTTCCTGGTTAAGACATCGCATACGCATAAGTCAAGGACCCTTGTTGCTCATGGAAAGTGGTTAATAGTCCAAGTGTGGTCAAACCCATCATCTCCTACATCAATCAGACACTGTGTTTGTAATTCATCTTCATCTGCCACACCACAATGAACTAGTCATACAAGCTCAGGTTGACGTATGATTCAGGACTACATCATAGCCTCAGGCTATGTCCTCTTGGCACCTCACACTGCAACACATGATCATGTATGCTACCTGCTATATGTTGAATATTTAGCTGAACAACCTTGCCCCACATCTGTTGCTTGCCACACTGGGCTCAGGCTGCTGTACAACACATGTGTGTGCCAAACTGTCTGTGAAGTCATACAATATCACTTGTTCGTAGTCATCAGTATATGGCGTCATACAGGACATGGAAGTCTTGGTGTCAAGCAGAAAGGAGCCACCCCAATTGAGTCCGGCTTGCGCTTGTAACCTTGAAAAACGTCCAGATTGTGCAGTGTGACACATGTGGCTTCCGATCGAACAACAGTGTTTCCATTATTGTGTACTGTTGCTATTGCTGGGTCATCAGCTGTTTGACCCGCCACCAGCATCAACAGTGCGTACACATAAGCTCCAGATGCTGCACATGTGTCATACCCTTGGCTATAAGGTGCAGTTCTTTCACTGCCACTAAGAAGAAGAAGAAGAACAAAAATGAAGACTTCAGTAAGTCTGCCAAGGCAGCACAAGGCAAGCTAATAGCACACAAAGTATTTTATCAGAGTTTGCTACTGAGAAGCAGGAACCTGTGTGGTCTTCACCAGGTGGAACTGCTGGGGCAGCATCCGCACCTCTTTCAAGCAGGAGAAGCTGGAATCAGTGCGAGCGATGGCTTTGGCCATACCCTCTCTGCGCATGGCGCTGCACTTGACCACACCTTGCAATAAAAGGCATACCACTCCTGCCCAGCCCTGTGAAAGAAACTTGTGTTGAGTGACAGGGATCAGCCATATTTCCTGACCATGCAGGACCAGACATGCTACTGTCGGTCATCACCGTCACTGGAATTCTGAAGGCAGGTGTCAAGAATGACCACTACACCTCTTCAAAGTACATGGGCATCAACACTGACTATGCTGTATGATTGCCAGGGACAGGAAGCGCTGGATATTGAGTGTGCCTGTCAAGGGTGAGCTGTGGCTGGACAGTGGTGCAGTGACTGCCATCCGAGACCACAAGAAGTCCCTCTTTGCGGCTGGCATCCTCAAGATCACTGGAGACTTTGCTGCTCAAGACGCCGTTGTGCTGTGCGATTCCAGTGGTTATGAGTTTGCCAGAGGCCTGTGCAACTACACTCTGAAGGAAGTTCAGAAGGTTCAGGTATGTCTGTGCCAGTTAATTTCCTTCTCTTCCAGAAACCTGCCAGAGATGATGTGCGTCTGGCTCAGGTGTCGATGATGCTGCTCGTGAAGCATGCCTTCACATCACATGCTGCATCTCGGGGCTGTACACTTAGTCTTGGCAAGCCTTTTGTTGGATTGTCGAATTGCTGTCTTTGCTGCACTTGTCATGCAACACTGTGATGCATGTATCCTCATTGCACTTCAGCTCTAAACGCATGGTATGGACGCCCTATATACGACAGTTTATTCTGCAGCTGCAAACACATACAGCACAAGTGGGGTGTGCATAAGGTGGCCTGACAACAAAATCTGCCTCCTGACTGCAGGGCAAATCCAGCAAGTCTTTCAAAGATGAGCTCGGCTTTGTGGGCTCCGAAGAAATCATCCACCGCAACAACATCTGCCTCCTTAGTGTCATTCAGAGTGCAGATGGAGACCCGAGTCAAGATGGAACTCCCATCCTACCCACAGAAGACGAACCCACCCCCCTCAGGGGTGGCCTTGCATCTCAGGGCTTGAATGACTACCCCATGGGTAACACCGAGACCAACATTCCAGGGCTCAGTCAGCCAACTTGGGGCATGCAGCAACAGCCACAGCTGCAGCAGCAACAACCACAGCCACAGCCACAGCCACAGCCACAGCTGCAGCAGCAACAACCACAGCCACAGGCTGCTCACCAACACCTTGCAGGCTCCCTGCCCATGCACACACCTCAGGGCTATTCGGGTCACGGTGCTGGTGGCAATGAGGCATACCAGCGGCAGTACCAGAACCAAGGAGCTTCAACATACACAGGTACAACCCCCAACCCTATTATGTAAGCCTCAGCCAGCTTGTGTTGGGTGTGCATTGCTTGTGCAGTCTTGCATGTGACATGATGCCTGCTCTGCAGCCGCTAACTGCAGCCATGTGGTTTGTAACAAGACTGGGGTACTATACCAAATAGTCACCCTTGGCAGGCCGTGAGACAGTGTCTACAGCAGTGCCATGTGGGATGCATCCGACATGGCATAGCAATGTTGGAGCGAAGGCACCTGTTTGCAGCACATGTATATACTGCTAAACTGACCAAGCATGTGTCACAAGGGTGCGCAGCTATGCCTGCTGTGTCTGCATATGAATCTCAAGCAAGCATAGAATATCAAGACATGCCGCTCATATTTGTCGTGAGGTCAGGACGCAAAGCGCTTTTATGGGGGTTTCTGGCTGGCTGGCTGTCTGTGCAGCAATTCTCCTTGTTCAACATGCACATACATATGCTCTGCTGAGGAAGGAGCAGCCAAGCTACTACAGGTATGCAGCACCTTGTCCACACCTTCAACATATAGAGTTATACACGCAGGGCCAGCACAATACTCTCAAGCAGGCATGCAGCAGGTGTGGCCACCAGTGCAACATCCAGCACCCATCAAGCAGGAGCCCACCCAGCACGCTTTCTCTGACCCCAAGCAGGCCCCCACAGCCCCCTCCTATTCCCTGCCTGACCCCAATGCAGGACCAAATTACGGCATGTTTGGCCATCAGCCATCCACCAGCGCTGGATTCAACCCACAAGGTCAGCTGCACTGTACTCCTGTGCCGTAGCTTTGGCACAAATGAGACGTGCCCGCCTTGCTACTTGACTGAACGTGGTGCATGACTTGTGATCAGCACTGTCAAAAGTTGCATTGGACAATAAGGATTGCCGAGAGTCACTCAACATCAGCAAGGGATGTGATATGAAAGAAGCCACAGCCAAGGATCTTTTCGACGAAGACTGCAATGTTGTGGTACCATTATGTCACATTTTATGGGCAGCTTCCTGCATTGTGAGTGCCTTTGTTGATGGCACTCAAGGCATGCACACAGGCACAGACAGCCTCACCATCAGCACATCTGTAGATTGGCCTCTGCACAGGCACATCATAGGAAGACATATCCCTGCGTCGCTTTGCAGACCATTTGCGCTGTACGCAGCAGAATTGTGTTTCAGGTTCAGGTTTGTGTTTCAGGTTTCAGGCCAAAGCATCAGTATCAGTGGATGTGCCATCTGCTAATCACGACNGTGTCAGTGCTTCAGTGACCCAAGTACAACATGGCAGAGTATGCAACACAGCTGTAGCATGCCATTGTCAGCACAGCAGAGCTCCTTTGATGTGCAGACTATGCAAGACATAGCTTCTGACAATGACGGCTCCCTGTTGGTGCACAAGCGAGCTGGGCATTACCTAGACTACAACCGTAAACCCTGGCATGTGTGTTTGTGTGACTTGGTCTGTCTCAGCAACTAGTCTGTAGTAATACTAGTCGTTGCATCCTGTGGCGGGCACCTTGGGCCAGCACTTTGTTGCCACAGAAATGCCATCAATGTATCTCTTCAGTACGTGTTGGTTAAGTCTGCCGTGCTAATGCAGTCGGTTGTGTGTATGCTGTGCAGCTTAAGTGACGTCGAACAAGCCTGTTGTCATGATGATGGTCTGTGTCATGACGTACATGTATGATGCAATCCTGCAGGTGACTGAAAATCTTTCGATTCAAAAGCTCTTTTGCTTCCACGATATACATCTGGATTATGTACGCAAATTTTGGTTTGCGTAGCGAGATCTGCAGAAGCATGCCCAAGATAGTAGAGCTCGAACATGCCCTCGATAGAAAGAGGTAAAATAGCGCGAGTCGTATATGCTGCATTGTGTCAAGCATATATTGTGGTGCAATGCAGCGCAGCGCCCAGTAGAGATTCATCATTACAGTTTGGCTGTCGTGAGCTGAGGCTGAGCTGTAGCTGTCAAACCAAGCATAGGTGCAGCCGACAATTGAGCTGACAACTGAGCTAGCGGCCACGAGTTCAGGCATAAGCAGGCTGAAGCAGGGAGGCCGATCAAAGTTATACCTATAGCAGCAGACGAGCAAATTTTGGTTTGCTGGGAACACATGACTTGGGCAGATTGTACAATTTGCAGCACTGTCCACATCTCCCTTGGAAGTGTTCACATACTCATGTGTATATACATTACATACTAATGCCAACTTGGTCCTGATGGAACAACCTGCTGTAGTGCAAGCTTTTAGGGCTTGCAGGCTTCCATGCAATCTTTGAGGGCAGGCAGACCACATTGTGCATTGTAAGTGCGCAACAAGAAACTTCTTGTCTTACAGCCTGAGCAGCTGTAACTTTCTTGGATGAACAAAATCACAGAAATTTTCAGGGCAACATGGCAGAATGTTTTGTTTGCATACAGAGGAGTATGGTGCTGACTCAGGGCTGCTATGCCGTCCTTGTGGCGGAGCACTGTGAAGTCTGACCAACCTGATTGGATGTCTTACAGATGTGACTACAAAAACAAGGTTCCAAACAAACGAGTCTAATGCGTTGCAGGGTCTGCTGTACACTGCTTGGACCAGGTCCCTAAGGAAAGAATTCACCTAACCTAGCTAGTCTCTGACATCAGCAGCGTGTACATAATAAAAGGGAGAGCATTGAACTGGATCAGTAACAGGCTCAGGGGCTGACTTGCTTGCACACCCTGACCTTACATTTACAGTCTCACTGCTTATGATCTTGCCAGCAGCAAACCTGCTGATTGTGTGCTGACAAAGCTACAACTGCAGGCTGTTTTATAACATGTACAACTACTTCCAAAGCTAATGTACAGTTGCTTCCACAGCTAATGTACAACCATTGAGGGTCTGCACCTGCATCTTCATTCCTCAATGATGGTAGGTGCAGGACCTGCATCAATGCACCCATTAAGAAGTCATGGCAAGGCAGCAGCGCCAGTTGAGCAGTCATGGGCAGAGTACTCAATGCACACAGGAAAGTTGCACACAGGCAAGTTGCACGCGGGGAAGTTGCACACAGGTCACTTCAAAGTTGCAAACAATGTTGCCCAAGCTGCAGCAGTCTGAGTAGAAGCATTATTGTCATGCAGGTTGACATGCAACTTGTAAGCTGTGGACTCCCAATTCCAAACTGAATAGTTGTCTGTTTAGGCATTGGGCCTGCAAGAGCTCTGTGTACCTTGTGCAAGGATGTTCTGCATCTCTGGGAAGTTGAACTGCTGTGGGATGTCAAAGCCGCTGGCCTCTGCCTTGTCACAGATCCAGTTTCTCACCTACACAGACACTGATGTTTGTTGCAAGGAACACTGCTGTCATGCAGATGCTCATGCAGGTGATCTGCACAGTAAGCAACGGTTCACGTTGCAAGAAGTTCAGCAGCAGATGCAGGACCCCTGTATCAAAAATTCCACATGTGACAAGGCAGCATGTGCAGGCAAAGCTTACATAATCTAGGTCTTGTATGCCATGTGTTTTGAGGCATTGCTTATGGTCAAGCAACTCCGTCAGGCAGATGTCCACTGTTCCATTTGCAGCGCCGTCACCAGCACTATCCAGTACTCCTTGCTTGATCTGGTCACACATTATTTGGCCTGAACCTGGCTTGCGGACCATGGACTGGAATTTTTGCATTTGGTTCAAGCATACCAGCACAGGTTTGCCATGCTCCACAAGCTTAACAACAGCTTTGTTAATAGAGTCATCTAGCCTGGCCACCTTGTGTCCCCACACAACAACTATGTACATTGCCATGGAGCCTGCAATGCAAACAAGGTAGTCGGGTGCTTTGTCATACACCAATGAATTGCAAACACGATGGGGATCATTTTGCAATCTATATTCAAGCAATGCCGGCTAGCTTTACACTTTTGCATCCTTCTTCTCCCTGAGTAGAGCGTGAATGCTCTGATGGGTTGTCAGCAGAGCTGTCGCAAGGTGCAACAGTTGCCAGCAGCGCATTCTCACAGGAGGTCACTGCTTTGTGTTTAGGACAACGAAGTAGAGGTACCTGAGTACTGGATGGCAACATCTTTCAAGCTGTCATCTGTGTCAAAGAGACCAGGAGTGTCAACCAGAAGGGGTGAAGCTGGGGTGTCTTGCAAGCCTTCACGTGTGTGCAGCTGCATTGCTTTGGCTGCAACAAAGGTTGTGGCATTTGACCGCTCGTAACCATCTGGATTGGGTTCAACGCCAGTCAAGCAGTCCATCAAGGTGGTCTTGCCGGCATTGACTTCCCCCAGGACACCAACTAGACAACTCAGCCTGCTGTTCTTGCGAAGTTCTGACATTGCACAGATGCGGTTGAGGTGGACACTGAGCACCTGTCAGCAGCAGTTACAGACAGCAGTTGCTCTGGTGAAAAGACACTGTTGGCAGACTGTGGCACCAACAACACAGCACATGGCTCAATGGCGTCAACGTGCAGCTACGTGCTTTGGTCTGTAGTTGACACCACACAGCATGCAAATTATGCCCACATGTCAAAAATCTTACACATCATTACCCACTTTGACCAAGCTAGCTCTCTTTGGCAGGTAAGAGGGCAATGCAGGCATGCATGGCATCACACATGCAGGCTTCTACACAGCCTGATCACGATGTTGTTGAAGACACATCATGCTTGTAAACTTGCTACATGTCACTGTCAGAGAGGGTCCAGCATGTTGGCATGCTGGTACAAGGTAAAGCCCAAATCCTGGCTCACCTGCAAGCTGCTGTCTGTCAAGGTACCACCATCAAAGGGAATCTCAATTGGTGAGTGAAGCTTTGAAAGCTGGCATTTTGTCCAAGGTGGCAAAGTGGCTGGCAAGGTGACCGGAGGTTCTTGTGACTGGTCAGGCCCTGCAATCAGCACTCCCAGGGGCATCTCCGATTCTGTGATTGCTGCCTGGCACTTGTCAACCACCAGAGACTCCAAGCTGGACACATCTGTCTGAGGATTCTTGTTTTCAGGTGCTAGCATACTAAGCAGCTGCTCTAGTTTCTGCAAGGCATCACAGTAGCTGATAGCTTGCACACAAGGCAATATCTGATGATGTATCTATACATCAGTGCTTGTTGCATGCTGCCTTTTTGTATGATACGCAACTGTGCCGCAGTGGCCATATCATTAGAGCTGGCACACATTGGGACAGTTACAACTCGAGCTGTGAAGTCCAAGTTGATCAAATTTCCGACAAATCTGGCCAACTGCTGCCTGGCCCCGTACGCACATTGGAAGTTTTCAGAGCTTCAGCCAGGATCAATACAGGTGTTGTTGCTGACTTGAAGTTGTGCTTGAATGTACAGTTGAGCTGACTGAAACTCAGGCTCAGTCGCAATATAGCATGCAGATGATGGTGAAATGTAATGCATGCAGGACGATGCTTACCTCTAGGTAGGCGACCTCATTGAGACTTGACACCTTCTTCCAGACAGTTCTCATGCCTGTGATGCAGCATATATATGTAAAATACAGCACCATCAGGGACGTTGCACGCTATTTTGTGCTCACAGACATGCCCGCAAAAAGTTTTACATTCATGAACTGTACTGACTAAGGGGTCAGCGGGTATGAGCCCAACACATGACACAGATGAGTTATGCAAGTCTTTGTGAAAGCGAATGTATCTCACCTACAGCGCCAGCAGCCGTGACTCCCATGGACATTGCAGCTCCAGCCATGTTGGCTATTGTCACGCCCTCTAGCAGCAGCCCGGTCGGCAAGAAGACGCCAAAAGCAACACCAAATGGGATCATGCAGATGCAGCCCACAACGCACAAGCCAACTGCAACCTTGAGCAGTGTAGTGCTCTTGCGCTGCAGCACCAATGGACTGGCAAGGGTTGTCCCAATGTTACAGCTGTTGACTGTGATGTCATCCATCACACGGCGCAGCTTCCTGAACACATTTGATTCCTGCGCAATACATGACCAACCTTTGGCACCTCAACAAGATAATCATGTTCATGACAAGCTGTTGTTCTTGATGAACACTACTTTTGGGCACCTGTATAGCTGATGTCATACAGATCAGCATGAAACCCCAAACAGCTTTTCACTCAAGTGTGTTGACAGCTACAACACAGTTGAAAAGTATATGCTTAGGCCACATCCTTGTATACTCACATATATGCAATGACATTTTCACTGTGTAATGATCTACCTTGTCAGTAGGCTTGCAGCTCAACAGCAACGTCTTGATGGTGTCTTTGTTCCACTCAATTGCAGGAGTATGCTTCCCAATGCCAGCTGCAACTTCTGCATCGAGATCAGGCAGAGACGCTCGACACCACCTGCAGCAGAGATGCGCGTGGAAGCCCTCAACTGGACATGACGGTGAACCCATGGCATTACACTGCAGTAGCACCTTAAAAGACTTGAAGCAATGCAGTGGTAGAGCCTTATGCATGAGTGTGGCCTAATTGAGTTAGTCTTGATACAGAAGCACCGCTTAAGAAGAAACTCACTGCTCCACTGTATCAATGATGTCCAGAATTTGGTTAGCTCGTTGAGTATGGGAAGCATCTCTCACAGCAAAATGATGTGCTGCTGTCAAGACTGCCCGCTGGAGTTGGTAGGAGGTTTCAACAGATGCTATCCTGATGTTCAGAGCATCTGGGTTCTGCATAGGATCTTGGATCTCCAGCTTGAGCACCCTTGGAGAGCTGAAGTGTGTCTTCAGCGTGAGCCAAACAACAACATCTGTAGATGAGCTGAACAAGACTGGTAACCGCGAAGCTTCTGCTTTTGACACAGATCCTTGCACCTGAAAGCACTCATCTGTCAGTCAACAAAGGTGAACACATCATGCATTTGTGTCAGACAGTGAAATAATACAGTGGTGTGCACATCCCCAAAACAGCCTGCCCTACAAATTCTGAGGGTTGTGTGGCAGCTGGAGATACCACTAGACAGCCAGGTACATAATCAAGCACTGAGCACCTGTCTTGCTGCTCCCTGCTTGAGAACATCGAGCATCAAAAGCTGAGAGAAGTCAGCTCATCCAGGCGTGCTTGCAACTTGCCATGGCATGATTGCAAATCCACCAAGTGAACATTTGAAGGCAGGAAAACTGGTTGCAAAAACAGTGGTTTCTGTAACTGCTGCACATAATGTACCCTGAGACAATCTTTGGTGCCATTCAGCCCATGTCCCAAACCCTGAGCAATGGCTTGCATTTGGCCTGCAGCAACGAGATGAACAATCATTACAGCTGCGCCTGCAAACCCTAAACCATGAAAGAGCAAGAGCAGTCCTGCTCATCACAAAATCCTGGACTGACATGTTTACGATTAATACAACAATTGTTTGGAGCACAGTAGACACCTCTCCAGTTACTGCTGACAGCTGATGTGCAGCATGTAGCTGCAAATTGCACAATATGCACTGTGCCCAATGCCGCAAGCTGGTCATAGGCCACGAATATCTTATCAGACAGTGGCAATCCAATTGCTCTTGCCAATGTTGTGTTGCCTTGTGTGGGTGGTCATAGCACCATACCTGTGCTGGAATGGCAAAGCATGCGTGTTTTTGGTGTTTGCCTGATGTTTATCTTGGCATGTTCAAAGCCCTGCCCTTCAATCTCAATGACAGGATCCTGCATTCCAATGCTGAAGGTTCATCAAACTGCCTTAGATGTGTTTGCTCAAGCATTGCACCTTAACCCTGTGTCGCCTACTGCACCATGCCCAGAGCATGACTGTTACAGGCATATTGGTTGTTAGAGACCAAATCATGAGCATTGAGCAGGGTGCCAGGTTGCTTGTGCTCATACAATAGGCAATGATTGCAATGCAGCACACAGTTAAAAGGGAGACATAGCAGTCTGACATATGCAGTCTGACATATGCAGTCTGACATAGGCAGTCTGACATAGGCAGTCTGACATAGGC
>KN805271.1:0-20587 GCA_000818905.1 Trebouxia gelatinosa | reverse complement strand
GGAAAGCGTGATGGAAACTTACACATGTGAGCAGTAGTGGCAGCGCAGAAAATGCGCCTGTAGCGGTATGTGATACACTGAAAACACAAAGCGTAACGTCACCTCGTATGCGAAGGAGTAGCCTGGGGCAGTCTTCCTATTTGGACGGCTGGCCGGCCACGAGCAGCAAATAGACGCACAGCAGGACTCTCACTTGCAGATGTCACGAAAATATACCTGAAAAAGCAGCATCAGCAGCAGCCGTGAGGGTCAGGAAGCAGCAAAGAGCGAGGTATAGGCGCAGCAGGGACAGGCACAAGGCAGACATGAACTCGTGGCCGGCCGGCAGCTGCTATGGTCTGAGGCTGGCATGGGTAACTGTAGCGCCCCCAGCCAGTGCGTATACAGCGCAAGTGGTCCTGCAGACACACAAACCTCCCACGGCACAGGGTATATCTGCTCAGGGCAAGGCACATGCACGTGAGATCACATCTGTTACATCATCCATCATGCCATGCAATGCAAAGCATAGTGCTCAAGCATGCAGCACAATAAAGCAAATGCATAGGACGCAAGATGCCTCAAACAATAAAAGGCATGTGAAGGACCATAGATGGAAGCAAGGGTGAATCAAGCACCTGCACAACATGGCCCATAGTAACAACTGATGTCAACAGTATCAAAACACAGAATGTAGCTCAGCCTAAATCGCTCTGATGAAGTCTCAGAGGCAACATGCCTCAAGCTGAGGCAACAGTGTGTCTGGATGTGTTGATGATGAAGCCTGCAGGAGTCAGAATGATCTAGGGGAAATGGTTTCACAAACGTCAGTTGCATCTCACTTCCCATCATTACATCAACATTAATTAGCACAATACCCAACCCCAGTTCTCCCAATGGCAGGCGAGGCTGTCCCACAGCCTTCCCAATTTTTTGGCCTGTTGCCACTGTTGATCGCAGTAGGGCAATAGTACTGCACACCAGAATCCAGCAGTGGGTTGAGTGCACGTCCCAAAACTCTTGATATGCAAGTATATGTGTATCGCCAAAGCCAACTGAAACTGCTTTCAACAAGCAGCAGTTTGCATTAGAATCAGAATTGCATGTCATGGTTGCACCCTGCTACTGTATTAGCTGATTTGCTTTACAACACACTGCTTTTTACAGCAATGACTGTTGATGGAGTCGGCATCTTGAACAGACAAAACTGTGGGACGCAATTGTGTCCACATGCGTTTGAGCCAAAACGCCAATCACCAAGACGAGCAAGGGCACAAGAGAGACGCGAGCAGACAAGCAACCGAAATTGTGGTTCTCAGTACAGACAGATCATGAACCCCACAAGCCACTGGTGACACGCAGCATCACGTAAACATTACGCGCAGCAAATCTTTGACATGCCCTGTCATTGAAGCCCAACCAGCTGCACAGAGACATCCCACAGCTGCTTGGCTGCTGCCTCATCATAGGCATGTGGAGCATACCCAGGTGTGAGTGGATTCCTTCCCTCGGCTGGAAGGGCTCACTCACACTGCAGTCCTCAAGGTACTTGCCCCCGTGCCCCTCCCACTGCTTGCCAATGGCTGCCCAAACTGTTGTGGCGGCCCCCTGTTCAGGGCTTTTCAGTGCCTTCTCCATACCAGGCATCATCATGCCCTTGACCATTTCTGGTGTCAGGTGGCGAGCAAGATTTGTGAAGATGCCCCCTGGATGCACACCGGTGGCATGCAAGCCCTCTGCCCCAAAACACCTTTCCACTTCATTGGCAAAGTAGATCTGCAGCGACAGCCAAAAGTTGATGCTGCTTTAAGTATGGCTATATGAGGAGGCACCCCACAATGCTGCATAACACGAACTTGTACACTGTGTAATGTAATGTTGCTGACTTTTGTCCCAACATATACATGAGTCAAGACGTCATGCATGTGCCCAAAGCGGTATCAACAACTGTAAGAGAGCTGCAGTCTGCGCTGCACTCATCTTACAAATGCATCACAGAGCTGCAAGGTGCACAAGCTGGTTAGTACAATGACGGATGATGAAACTTATTATGACTTATTATGACGGGTGATTAGAACTCACAAAAGAATACTTTGTGTGGACCACACCCAGCTCTGAAACGAGACATGCATGAAATGCAAAGACTGACAGGCTTACGTTAGCTGTCTTGGACTGGCTATATGCTAGCCAAGGGTCATAGCCAGCCTTGGAAAAGTCAAGATCATCGAACCGCACTGCACTAGTTCTGTGGCCAGATGATGACAGTGCAACAACTCTGGAGTTGAAGGCTGGGGTTGCAGACTTCAGCAGGGTGGGTTGTAGCAGCTGGAACAACAAGAAGTGAGCCAGGTGATTGACACCAAGCTGGGTTTCAAAGCCCTCCTTGGTCCTGCTGTCTGGGCATGCCATGACACCTGCAGCATGTGCCTCTACCACTTAGCAACATTGAAAGCAACGTCAATCTGAATATCAAATCATTGAGATCCTCACTGACAATCAGAGTAATTGACAATGAAGCTGACTGGCATTCTGCACAATCTGAGTGCTCTGACAAGAATTTATCCAGCAGGACATGACAGGTAGCTCAGCTCAGCACAAGCAATGTCATGTTGATTTCCAGCAGTGTTCTAGGCAAGCGAAGCAGTCTCTGTTGCATGATCGACATTTGCCGATGTACACTATATCAGCAGAGCTGGATGGAACTGCTGACAATGGATGCACGTCACTGTGCAGTGTGTGCACTACAAATGTGGATGTCCGGCTGCCTGTATAGCTTGCAATTATGTCGAACACACTAAAGGTTCCCAGGTGTTGCAGCACATAGTTCACAGCATTGTCCAATGAGGCACGTGATGGGAACTGCTCAGGAGCTGATGCTTTCATACCTGCATTGGTAATCAAAATGTTGAGCTGATGGCTAACCTTCAAAAATTCACTAGCACAAGCTCTTACAGACTTCAGTCAAGTCAGATTCAGACTCAACAGGCTGATCTGGCCTGTGCCATTGCTGGAACCAAGCAGGTCCTGGACCACTGCTTGTCCCTTTGCAGCATCACGTGCTGTCACAAACACATGTGCACCTGTTGCTAACAAGGCGCGAGCTGTTTCAATGCCAATGCCAGAGGAGCAGCCAGTGATGAGAATGACCCAGCTTTCCCACCAGACCCTCATCTCGCACAATGGCTGCTGCAGTTGGACTTGCATCGCCAGGACCTACAGCATGACAGCCTATCAGTAGGCTGTGAACGGTAATCTGGCAGGCTGTTGTTGAGCAAGACTTCACGCACACTGAGCCAAGCGGAAAACTATCATGTGTACCTTTCGGGTCTGCATGCAAAGCAGCGTTTTGGTTGTTGCTGACCATAGCCTTGATTTGGTGGGCAACAAGCTTCTGTGCCCTGGTGACTCGAGATCAGACCGATCACGCGCACAGCATGTTGAGCCGAGAAAAAGCTGTTGACTGCGATGTATGAGCAGCATGTTTGCGACTTATTGTGCAGACAGCGTACTATTGTGTCAACACAACCATATATATGACCAAATGGCTTTCTCAAATCACGTCAGCATCTTAGATCACAGATCACAGATCACCTGGTGAGCTTATAATTACCCAGTCCGCCACAACTTTCCAGATACGTATGTAGCTGTATATCATCAGTGCCCCCTGGAAGGGTTCCCCTCAAGCAGCGCTTGTATGCAGGATCATATGCTGCACCCTGCTACCAGGTTTGCTTTATAACATGTGTTTTGTTACAAAGGTGACCTTTGATCGCGTCGACGTCAGACTCTGAAATGGAAAGAGCTGTAGTAACGCAACAACAGCAAAGTAGAGCACAGCGTGGCACCGCATAGCATAGCTCAGTACAGCACACAATAGCATGGCAACAGACGAGAAATGTCTTGAGTGATTCTATGCACATCAGTGACTTACTAAACATCAGTGGCTGTGTCGGCACCATGCTATGTATTTTCATGCCAGCACTAATTAGCTTTAATGGTAACACGCTTCACGGGTATAGAAAGCTGCTGCTTTCACAATATAGCATTGTGATGGCAGGCGCCACTTACTAGGCCTCTGTATGCTGCATTGCTGCGTAGAATGTTCAGCTGAAAATTCCAGCTGGAGACATATTGACATTTCCCAACCCATCCTTTAAAAAACACATAAAATGTTGCACATGTTCACAGCTACCTTACAGTCATTGTAACAACTGTTCTAATTCAGCACTGCCATATGGCACACTGTCGATCCTTGTGCACAGCCATCTGCATTGCACAGGACAGCTAGACTGCAACATCTGCAGCACTATAAGCAACATGCAATTTCCCAAAGTGGTGGGTGTTGTCAGTGCTGAAAGCCATAGATTCTAGCTGTTGTGTCATCTGACCCCGCCAGGACCATGCTAGCATCAGGACTCAGTGCTATGCTTTGAATACCTTTGGCATTGCCAGTACGAGTCTGTATACATACTCCTGCACCAGAGGGGTATGTATTGAAGGTAAGGCCGGTAGCAACTTCACTGCATGAACCGACAGAAGGAGGATGCAGAAAGATGAAACATATGCAAGCAGCATGAACAGCCCTCGCATCAGACCATCTGGCCTCTGGAACATACGCAGTATATAGCCATGTTCAGCACTGCATACAGTTCCCCAGCAAAGCACCCCTTCACTCATGTGGCGCAGCCCAAACACATGCGCACTAATGTAATTACGCTGAATGTGAGAGCACAAGGGACAGCATGTCGGCAGATGTTGCATTGAGATGGCAGCACAGGCAGCATTGCTGGTGCCAAGTCAAGGGAAGAATGCATCCCGACGTGGACAGTCATATGCAGAAGCTGCTGGCAATGCTGTGCCCTGTCAGGCTGAGCATGACTCACCTGTTCGAAGATCCCAGCACCTGACAGCTCCATCCAAACAGCCGGTGTAAGCTAGTGGCTGACTAGGATGGCATTGCAGTGCCACCACTGCCTGCATGCCAATCACATGGCTTGTCAGCACAGCAAGCAGCTACGAAACACTCAACAGCCGTCAAAAGGACAAGTTAGCTGCAACTGGTCAGCGCTGGTGCCGTCTGTATGTCACACGTGTGATTCTTGCTCTGTGCACCTAGCATGCTTAGTACAAGTAATGTTGCATACACGAATGCTTGCTCGAGACCGTATGCAGTGTACCAACATTTTCACCCAAGATGTAGTATGTAAGGACCCTGCTGCCCTAATAAAAGGGTCTGACTGCTCAAACACTAATTCCACAAGAACACTCAATGCATGATGATTTGCCTCGCCGCTTGAACCATCTGCGCAGTCACAAAAATTGTGATTGGCATGCACATGAGATTAAGCAAACTCACAGGCAATGGACAAAATTGATAACAAGTAGACCAGCTGCTATAGCATGCATGCATGTTTGATCCGATGACATCAGGCTGAAGTGCATGGGGTGCATGGGTGCATGGGGTGCATGGGTGCATGGGTGCATGGGGTGCATGGGTGCGTGTACCTCTGGGTGTTCGCAAGTTCCTCTGACAGTGAGGCTGGCATTGTCCCAAATGAGCATCTTGCCATCAATGCTGGCAGTGGCAGATACAGGAAGCACTGATGACAAAGCCACCGCCTCCACCGAGTCAGTGTGCCCTGCGGAGCATGTGCGCTGTGTCAGATGCAGCAAAGGAGAAGAAGAGTCATTGAACACCATGTAGAGACCAGGACTGCTTGTCCTGTTTGTCACTGGTCACAGGCAAGGTAAATGTGCTAAGCCTATACTTTGAAGTTGTGTCTGCATAGCATGCTGCTGACAAACACTGTGTCAGTAGGTGCTGTTGCACCCGTGTGATGGAGTTTGAGGCGTTTGGAATCATAGTTCAGTATCCAGTGGCTGGGACATGTGTTTCCAAAAAACAATGACATGTCGCTGGAGTGGGCCTTTTCTGATCTTTGCGAAGCATCTGATCATCATTGCTGATCATTGCTGAGCATTTGCTCAGTAGTCATGTATTGTCACCGAGCGCTTGGTGGGCGCATTCTGCACTTTGGCGAGAGATAGCTGGACAGCCTTGGAGGGGTGTTGAGGCAGTGGCAGTGTGTGGCAAATGCATACAGAGGTGATGCCTGCGCCACATCTTCCCGGTGGCATTGTCAGCACCATGAGCATGACTTGTAAATTCACGCACTGTGAGCTGGCTCAACAGAGCATCATTGTCCACTGCACATTGTCAATACATCCAGCCTTGAGCGAGATGGCGCCACATTGAAAGTGCAAACTCGCCATGTGCCATTCTTCCAAACGCAACAAACTTGGGGAGGACATGCAGTATCACCTGAGAATGTCCCCAGAACACGTCCAGTGTGTATGTTGCTGATCCTGGCTGTCATATCTTCTGAACCAGTGATTGCCACAGTTGAATCTGTGCTGATGTCCAGTGAGGTCAAGCCTGCAAAAAGCAGGTCTTGCCTGAAGCTGTTTGTCACACGCTCATCACATGCTCATGCACTGGCAGCTCTGCTTTGCAATGTCTTCAGATACACTGCACATGGTAGCTCGTCATTTTGGCAGCTGCGCATAGATGGGGGATGCACTACCCTGACACCTCTTGATTGGTGTGGCACCATGACCGCTATGTAGAGCATACATGGAATGTCTTTTCCTTGGCAGACCACTACTGAGGTGTTCATTTTGCAGACAGCACACATGCATGAGGCCGCTGTTCCTGGGCTTCACAATCAGCTAGTGGTTCAGGAGTGCAATCAGCATGGCAAGAAGGAAGTTTGTTGGTGATGAGCATCAACAGATCTTGGTCATGAAATGCTTGTACACCTTCTGACCTCCACAATTTGCAGCATGGAGCTCGATATATTTACGCACACTCAAGACACTGGACAGCAAGTACACAAGGCTTGTCGAGTAACACTAACTGGGTGTGCGGAATGTGGTATGATGCAGTGCTCATGCACGGCAGCAGGGGTGTAGCGCTGTTTAGGTGCAGCAACAATGTATACCAGAAATGACAACATGGCTGGGAGTCATGCAGCCAGGTCTTGAGCTGACCTGCAGTGTGGAAGCCATGTCCTTGTACAGTGCCAGTGCAGGTCCCTGACTTGGGGTCCCATACTTTCAGGGTGGCATCTCCTTCACCACCGCCAGTCACCACTGCTTTGCCATCAGGCGTGAACTTGCCACATCGGACAGCACCAGTGTGCCCAGAAAACACCTGAAAGTACAGCGCAACACTCTTTGTCGAAGTCTACACATCACACTGCTGTCATGCACACTGAGGGTCAACATGCACGCAGAATTGCATGAGTTGGTTGCTATGGTGTGCTGCTGCATTGCACACTGTTGTCAAAGTTCTCAACAACGATGTTTCATGGAACCATGTGCAGATGTTTGACTGGCATGATGCATGCATAGCATGTCAGCTTTCAGCATGAAAATCTTATGCAGTGAAACATGCCTGCATCATGGTACCAGTCTGAGCATTCCACATCCATGTGGTGAAGTCTTCAGAGCCTGCCAAGATAACATCCCCTTTGGGGTGCCAACAAATCCATTCAACTCCATCTGCAGGCCCCTCCAGCTTGTGTATGTACCGCCCGCTGGTGCTCTCCCATATGCTGACATTGCCTGAAGTCAAATGCAGCTGCTTAGCAAGGCTGATATGGCACTTTGTTTTACAAGCTTGTGCATGCCAAGGAAGTGATGTACGATTATGTGTTACTTACTGTCCAAGCTGCCAGTTGCTAGCATTGTGCCAGCGCTGTTGAAAGCAATTGCTGCCACCTGCATGCATTCAGATGTTGTGTCAGATGTTGATGCATGATTTGGTCGCTGGTGGCCTGCAATAAGACGTACTGAGTCGGTGTGCCCTCTGAGGGCAATGCTTTGTTGTTCTGCATCCTGTTGTCTGACCTGCCAGCACACATCCTGTCACACCCTCAAGTAGCGTACTTCCTGCATGCATTGCGGCATACATGCATGCAAGGCAGCTAGCACGCCTTGTACCTTCCACAAGTAGGCTGTGTCATCCCCGCCACCTGTTGCAACAATGTCCTGCTGCGCCGCGTTCCACGCAACAGCGAAAACAGCATCTGCACCACAATTGGTGTCTTCAATCTGCAGTGTGCACAACTCACTGGTATGTCAACTTCAGCGGGCCACCTGTATGTGCAGTAAGGGTCTGCAACGCATCATCTTTGATTTCGGCTGTCTGATCTGCAGGCTCGTCTCCTTCCTCTGACTCGCTGTCGTACCCGCCGTCTGCGAAGCGTGCGTACTTACTAACAACGACCTCTGCATATGCATAAACAACAAAAATAACCGATGCTCCTATTGGCGCATGCACAGCACCTGCTTCTGCGCCTTGAAGATCGGCAACCTCCTGGTCTTGTTGGCCAAGGTTGCCTTGCTCATCACCCAGGTACGCTTCAGAGTCAACATCACTAGCATCGTCTCGTTGGTGCGCGTCTTCCATACTGGCAATATCACCACTCAACGCTGTGATATGGCGGCGCGTAAGGTAACGCTTTGTACTGCGCAGCACTCGTCCGTGTGATGCAGGTTTCTGCGATCGTGCACACCTGATGCAGCCGTTCGACACACACAGTGGGCACTGCAGCTGATGACTAATATGATGTGAAGCATGGTATCAATGCTCTTGTGTGTCCAGAGTTGGCGGGACACATGTCCGCAGGCTGGACAGAGACCGTACAAGTGCATGCGTGTCACTGTTGACACTCGTACACGGTGAAGCTGAATCAGCGACAGTGTACATCATGGCCGGTCTGTGCTGCATTCGGCCTGCTCCGGTCTTCCAGGAAAGCTGTAGTCACATGGCTGGTCAGTGGTCAGTGGGAAACATATACATATATACATATACCTAGACGAGGCATACATGCAGCTGTGTTCCGCACATTTTTCGCCATGTTTCGTCTCCCATAGTCCGAACTCGCTTACAATCCCAACAGCAGCCGCGACCGTCCCCTAGTCGAAACCAGAGCTTATCCATTTTTCGGAAGGCACGGTTGCCACCTCAACGCTTGTTACGCAATTTGTAAGCCAGCCTGAGTAGCGTATGGCCATCCACTCCTGAAATACACGTCAAATGCCGTCTCCTGCAGCTTGGTCATTGAGTGGACAGAGCCTAGGGTCGCGCAGCTGCCTGTCGGCTTTGACACAAACTCCTGCAAGACCGCAAAGACTAGGTCAGCTTGCCCCCGTCGACTGATAAGCTTCACTTATTAGATAGTAAATCACACTGTAAGAGGCATGCTGCCGCGCACAAACTCGACTGTGTGTTTGTGTAGCTGGATTTGCCTTTAGAGTGGAAGCAGCTGCTGTGTCCCGGAAGCAGAAGACCCAGAAACGACACAGAGCGATCAGAAATAAGGTAGCAGTGGCACGGGCAGAGGCAAACTAAGCCGCTGAATTGAAAAGTCCAAACACTAAGCAGTTGTTTGCTGGTGTGCAGATCAACGGCAGCACTGAGCGACCTAGGTTGTCGGTGTATAGATCCAATAATCACATTTATGCACAGGTACCCTGGCGTATGCACTGCATGCTGTGAAAGATTTTCATGAACTGTATCCTGACGATTGTCCGACACAGGTAGTAGATGACGCACGGCAACACACCCTAGCTGCAGCCTCCACGTTAAGCCCTGAAATACGGTCACAACTCAATGGCAGTGGTGGCTCAAACAAGGTGATCTAGCTTTGCTTCTCAAAACCACAGCTGCAAATGCTCAGAGAACCCTGGCGAGTTACTGCATTACAGCTTGATCATGCGCTTCAGTCCTTGTGCTCTGCAGCTGTTCAGCTCCCTGATCAAAGCTGCTGCACATGTGCTGTGGGCAGCGTTGATTTGCTTGTGAGCAATCAATGTACTCAGCCACGAGTTTGACTGCCACTGGGCAATCAGTCCCTAACAAAACCTACAGACCCACATTCTTGTGTGCAAGTCGCAAGTAGCAGATAAATCATTCAGCACAAAGCTTTCACACTGGAAATGCAGCCTCCCCAGCTGGTGCTTGCCAGATTATACAGCTGCTCCACAGATTTGTTGTTGCTGCTGTTGCAGGAGGCTGCTGAAATGGTTGGCAGGAAAATAGCAGAGCTTTGTCTTCAGAACCAAATTCAGCAAGTGTGTTTTGACCGAGGCGGCAATGTGTATCATGGGCGGGTGCAGGTACAACATTACCACGTGTTGTTGGTGGAGTGTTACTGGCGCAGTACCCACCTGCGAGATCATGATAGCACTGTTTGAGTCGCTTTGGGCAGGGATGCAGCAACTGGGCGCCAATCCCTGGCACTTGGCTGCCACAGTGCCCAGTGACAAGCACGATTCAAACATGTTGTCACATGTATCATAGTCATGTGTCCTGTTCCAAAGCATCATCAGCCTACGTGTGCTTATCGTTTAAAGCATGCATGCACACCCTCACGGCAAAAGCAGCTGCAGGAAGCAAAGTCACACCCAGGTTACAGCCATGTGTACAGATATGCTGTATGCACGGTTTGACGAGCATCAGCTGTGCAAAGAAGACTACCTGCTGGCTGACACTTATGTATGTGCTTGCAGGCTCTTGCTGAAGCTGCTAGGGGAGGCGGTCTTCAGTTCTAATCTGGGGTCATATCACACTCAATAGCCCATGCATCCTGTCCTAGTCGGTTTGTTGTCATGTAGCTTAGTTGCAGCTTCTTTGTCTGGTACAGCCACAATCCTCACTCAGTACACTCCCTCTTTACTTGACAATTTTCCGACACCAAGGGTAGTGAATTGACAGCCTGACAGACACAAAGTCTGCTGTGCCCTATGCCTAAGTTACAGCATTCAGGCAGGCTTGAGGTCATGTTCAACTCTGCTAAGAACACTACTGAAGTGCAAGGCACATCAGCTGATCACACATGACAAGTCAACTGCGGCACAGCAGCGGTGCACTGCTACGAAATCATGTTGCACAAAAGGTCCCGACACAATGAATGGCCTTTGCTATTCTGTTCCTGTGATTGAGACCTGACCTCAACAGGAGATGGAGGCACACTGGCAGATCCGGATCCTGGCTGCTGCGTACTTTTGGCACACTTCGAAATTTCAACAACTGCAATAGATTACCATGACTCACAAGAAAGCCATGCAACAGCGCATGCAGTCGCACTCAGGCTGCACCCCCACTATAACTCTGCACAGCATGTGCGCCCTATTGGGTTACAAGTTCAAGACTGTCAACACAACGTGTATGGAACAATCAGCTGAGGAAAATTTACAGCGATGAGTGCATCAATTGAGTGGTGCATGTGTTTTGCACATGCATTGCATTGCTCTCCTGAGTTGCGTGTTCAAGTCTGCATCCCCAGGTTGTGAGGCAGCAACATGTCACTGCAACAGTGTCATGACATACTCGTGAGTGTGGTATAGAGCATGATGTCATGCACTATGGCAGGCTGAAAGCGCCAGTGCAGAGCCCCATGGCCAATGCAGCCTGCTCTTCAGCCTTGTCCTTCTCCTTGGTCAGCAACCCCCTCAGCCGCCGTTCCAAGTCCAACTGCACCCAATGATGCTCTGCTGCGTATGCTGGAGACTGATGCTGTGCAGACAATGAACATTGCCTTGCCATTTTGTGCTGGCATGTAGACAGCACAGTCCTAGATTTTGCAGCTGCAACATGGGTGGTACGACATGCGGACTGCATGTGACAGACAAGACCATGTAGCATAACATATGGCAGCTAGCGTGCACACGGCGCGAGCAGTGCCCAGGTGGGATCCAAGGAGACCTGGCCCTTCAACATATGATGTCAATCGGTGTGTGCAGAGTTGGGATCGGGTGTTGCCTCACATCTCAATGTGTTTGCTACATGTAACATGGAACACACCTCTTCGCGCAGAGTGCTGACAGTTTGGTCTTTGTCTAGTAGCTCCTTTTCTCGCTCTATAAGTTGTTTCTGCTTCTCTACTAGTTCCGCCCTGCAATAAATCATGACAGCATAGGCCACAAGTGGCCGCACAATCATGCAGCACAGCACAGCAACTCAGCAATTCACTTCACCCCTTGCAGTCATGGTTCGGCAGAGCAGTCACTGATCTCGTCTATAGAAGGAATGCTGCTGTCACACGCGTACCCTCCAGCCTGATTTGTGCATTTCTCCTGTGGTTTCTCAAAATGCAGAATAAGCCACTGCAACCTGATACACCGCAATCAACAAATCGGTTGCAGTACAAGTGTGACTGTAAGCGTACCGGGTGTCTTCGAGCTCTTTGATGCGGCTACGCCGCTTTCTGCCCAGAGACTTGCGCTGCTCTTCCTCACTTTTCTGAGCCTCCTCTGGGCTGGGGGTTGCCGAAGAGCCAGCAACCGGGCCAGAACTGGGTGGGGTTGTAGGACTGGGTGAGGGTGTGGAGTCAGGTGACGGTGTAGAACTGGGTGACGGTGTAGAACTGGTGGAGGGCTTAGAGTCAGGTGATGGTGTAGGACTGGGTGAGTGTGTAGACTCAGGTGAGGGTGTAGGGCTGGGTGGGGCCGAAGGGCCAGGCAAAGGTGTGGGATTGGAAGGGCCCTGTGGAGGGGTGGGATCCTGAAGCAGCCCCTGGTTGCCAGGCTCAGCAGGTTCCTGTACCCAACTATGCATGTGTAAGGAGGGCTGTGCAAGATAGTCTGTGCAGGCACAACAGCCATCAAAAGGCTTCAGTCTGGCTGGGCCTGTTAACTTGTGTCTTCATGGCTTGCATTGGTGACCAATTTGTGCGTGTTGCACAGTTCACAGTTGCCTATTGAATGCCTATTGTGGAGTGTGATGTTCACTGATGTTTACTACTCCTGCCAAAGAATATGAATGCACATGTCAATAGAGTAATGTAGCTGCAATAAGTACAGCTGCCATAGTGCTCAGAGCAGTCTTGTTTCTGGCTGCAAAGAGAGGGTCATAAATAGCATGCTGGTCATGACTTTCATCACCCTGTTTCAGTTGCTGCCAGCTCTGCTGCATCCAAAGTATCAGCACAGGTTGCCTCCCGTTTCATTACCATGCAGATGCTGCAACTGGTCCCCCGATGCAATTGCAAAACACCCAGCCCCTACAGTGAACCTGCTGTACAACTCCTGAGCTGTGATGGACAATGCACTTACTTGACTGCCTAGTGGTGGGGCAAGGGGAGCTTCTGGCTGAGTAAGAGGTGCTAACTGGTTCCCGGGCATCGCTTCTTGTGCATTCGGGTTGGCTGCTGACTGTGGATCATCAAGCTGCCCCAATGCAGGTGCAGAGGGGTTGCTAGGTGCAGCTGATGGGGCTGCAGGCTGCGTTTCATCAGACTGCCCTAGGGCAGGTGCATCTTGTGCAACAACTGCCAGTAGGTTCCGCAATGAAGGCCTGTCTGCAGGCACATGCGCCTTGACATGTTTGCTCTGCCTCAAAGGTATGAATGCCATGGCATGCTGGCTTTGCTGCTCACCATTGTGAGTGTCATGTCAGTGCTGACAAGCAGCGCCAAGGAATGACATGTGGAGTGATGCAGAGTGTGCATGCTGTTCACCATAGTTGCAGGGCAATAGGACAGGCTATGTTACTCATGCTCTAGAGACAAGATGACTCATGCACACTTGGCGGGCACTCTTGGAGTAATGGACAGGTGATTGGCTGTCACAAAGTAATTGCAGCCTTACCTGGGTTCAGATGGGAGGCAGGCTGACATTGCACAGTCTGCACCGGCTCAACTGCCATCTGCCCAAATGCTGGAACTTGCGTCACAGCATTCGTACCTACATGGCATGGCAACTCAGTCCACACCACGCCAGCATGCTGCTGCTCTGCAGCGTCAGCAGCGTTACCGATTGCGAGAAGCAGTGCAGCGCACTGGCTGTGAAGTGCAGGACTATGACGACTGTGGTTATCGGCAGTGCACTGCCGTCGTCTAGATCGTGCGCTGTTTTTGCCACCGCAGCACGGGTCGACGTGAGACTTGACAACAACGCTCGAGTTGCCGGTCTGAGCACGCTGCGAACAACTGGTGGTGAACTTCATTTGTTGAGGCAGATAATTCGAAGGACCAGCCCTAAGTCATCGAGTATAATGCATGTGCTTCGAGGACCAACAACTGTCGAAAAACGTTGTTGCCATGATAGCGACATCACTTGTGCTGTCGCAATCGGAATCATAGCTCGTTGACTGATATCTCGTTCAAAGTCAAACTGCTGCAGCACCTGGCTGAGCTGTGTGACCCCCAGGGACCAGCATTGTTGCGCTCGCTGTTGTACAGAATTGTGCCGCGCACAGGTCATTGTCCTCCCGAGTGCGCACGACTCTGACAGTGGTGATGTCGTGAGTTTGCCAATGATTTTCTGCACTTGGTCAACGCCATACTGTTTGCGTGTCTATCCTAGCAGTGCACCGGTGCGGGGAGTAGAGAAAAGTTCAGCATCAAAGTTGCTGTTGCGCGTCGGTCCTAGTCAATCGACCAGCCTGCTGCGGTGTGGCTCAACGAAGTTTCTAGGGTCACGGCGTAACACTCACACAACTGCAGCACGTCGAGCGCTGCTCACTCGCAGTAATGTAGCTGCAGACACAGGCATTAATTACTGCAGCACCACAGACACAGAACACCTGCAGCAGGCCTCTGTTTTGCGAGCAAATGCATACTATGAGGTATGGTGTGACTCAACTTCAACAGCCTGCGCGTGGAGACACCCTCACACAGTCCTGACGCTTTGGGGTTTAGGCTCAAGCACTTTTGTAAACGTCGTACAGGAGCAGCCCCAAGCGCGCTACACTGGCACTTTCAGGCGGCAATTCGCTGACCAGTCGACGCGTGTGCTGAAAGAACAGACATCTGGCAGTGTACCAGAATGTGTGTGCATGGTTGCACTTCAGCTTGAGACAAAACAGGTTCTTGCTACATGTGACGTGAGACCGCCTGCCAACATTGCAACTCAGCATCCACAAGGAGTGCCAAGCAGCGATGCATCAGCATCTTATATCACAAATGTAGCTGTAGACCCTAATACAAGAGGTCAAGGCATTGGGTTTCGGTTGCTAGAAGCAGCAGCTGCACATGCCTATGAGGAGTGGCAGGCAGCTGCAGTGTACACTACAGTTGACACCAACAATGAGGTCTCCAGCTATGCAGTCTTTTCAAAGCTATATGCCCAGTTTCGTCCCCTCCAGCTGACATGAACTGGCACCTATGCAGGCAGCTACCAACTTGTACAGCAAGTGTGGCTTTGAGACTGTCAATGTTGAAGACTCGGAACCAGCAGACCGAAATGATGGTACCGATTCTTGTAATATGCACATGCCACCAGTGTGCACACGAATTTTGAAAAAGTTGTTGCTTGTGTGTTGCTACGGTACACGTACATAAGGCTGTTGTGCAGGTCCGCTCGCGCTTCTCAAGGCTGACTTGCCCATGAAGTGTGACATAGATGACTAGTGGGGTATCCCAGCAGGCAAAATCCCAGTAGCTACTTTGATATCCTAGCCAAACTTAGCATACACAAACCACAGGAAATTGGCCACCTCCATGGAGTAAGGCAGGAACAGCACAAGACAACATACATCTATTCATCCAGAATGAAATTAACTACCGTCATCCTACCATGCAACCAAAAAAGAAGTGCTCGGTCTCATAAACGTGACTCTCTATACTCTGCATACTTGCCTCGCATTTTGTCACGTAATGACTCTGTTGCCTGCCCTAACCTAGCAGCAGCTGATGCTCTCAGCCCCCTCCATACAGAGCGAGGCTCAAGCTCAGCCCGTTCCAACTCTACAGCATTGCTATCATACAAGTTGTCTGAACCATGCGCATGCGAAGCCCGCCCAGACTCAGGCCTCAGCAAGCTCGCATCTTCGCGCTCTCCTTTGTCCCCAAGCTCAAGGTCATCATACGCATCCTCAAATGCATTGCTACGATCCCCAGCACCAGAGGTCCTTCTGGAATGTACACTCTGCCCTCCGCTGACACTGGCAGGATGCATCGTGCTGTACGCAGACTTCATGCTACTGGCTGAGTCAGCCGACCTGGCACTGTGCTGCGGTGAAATGTCCAAAGCTACATCTTCTGCTACAATGCCAGACTGCTGAGATGTGGATGGGGAGTCTAGGTTGGGTACAACAGGGCCCAGCTTTGGAGATGTGAGGGCTCCTTGAGCAAAGGGCCCCATGAAGGTTGCTACAGGGCCATTGCTCCCTAACCTGTTTTTGGTGGGATCTGTCTTGTTGAACCTGAAGCGAACATCAACACTTCATGACACTTGACAGCAGCGAGGAACAACTTGACAACACCAGGCATTGAGCATGCTTGTGGACTTGTTCAGCTGACTCCAGCACCATGTTGTTTGGTGCAGATAGCGCAGACACAGCACCAAGTCCAAGCAAAAAGGCAGCAGGTGGTGACAGCATGTGTACCATGCCAAATAGCTCAGTTACTCACAATCCGCAAGACAAACACACTGCTCTACCTTGCTACTGTACAGAGTAGGTGACTGTAGCCTTATGACACATTTGTGTACAGCAGATCATCAATGCATTTCATGCAAACAGACAGAGTTGCCAAAGCAAACTTGCAGTTGGTGAGCGCTAGGTCATGCACATGCCGCCAAGTTGTACTCCAGGCTTGCAGCAGCAGGAAAGCAAAAGGCCCCTCACCCATCGGCAGCACCCCCATTCCGCACCCGCTCCTCCAGAGCAGCCATGTTGTGCTGCCAGTCAGACTGGGCTGTGGGGGCAGGGGCGGCAGAGCCCCCATTGTGCAGGGGGAAGATGGTCCCCACAGCTGCAGCGGGGTGCAGGGGGTCTTCCAGCACTATGACATGGGAGATCATGGCATGCTGCTCGCTGATGAAGGCCGCACAGCCCATGAACAAGGCCCCACCTATTGCCAATATCATGCCCAGCAGCAGCCAGACTAAGTTGTCAGACTCCATTGCCTATAACACAAGCCAGCATGTTTAGTACTGCTATGTCTAAGGGATGGCGGTACTGCCAGCAATGCAGAGGTTCCCTTGTTAAAGTATGCCTACGGAAGACACCACTGTACGCAAGCTAGGCTGTATGCTTGGCAAGGTCTGTTCCACAGCAGATTGGCAAGCTCATGGATGAGTTGTCGGAGCTTATGATCTTGTTAAGCAGAGGAATGCAAAACTTAACATCAGTAGCTAGTGCATATGCAGAGCAACCTTCAACATCAGTGACTTGCATACATACCCAGTGCATTTGAATTCATGACCAAGAGAGTGTGCAAGCTCGTAATGCATGAGTGCAGCAGCAAAGCAGTCGGGACGGCCTGATGCCACTGACCTTGAACTCATCAAAGTAGATGCCACCTTCAACAATGGACTGGGCAGTCCAGGCAGCCTGCATGAGGGGAATGATCAGCGAGGAGCTGAACAGGCGCAAGCCCTCATTGGTGGCCTTGATCCAGAAAGCTGCACTCCCAATGAAGGCTATCACGCAGAACCAGCTGTACCAGTCCACCAGTTGGGTCGGCCAGGCTGCTGTGATGATGTACGTGATGGACTTGGAGAACAGCACACTCCATGCCCCTGCATACAGGAATGTTTTCTGAAATCTGTGCTATGTCACCTCTCACATCTTGGGGCACCCTGAACGTGATGAATGCGCGCGCAGATGCCGCCTGATGTAATGCGACAGCACTTGGACCTACACATGGATCTGTGCTCTTCTCAATAAGTGCTGTAGCCACTCCATGTATGCAGTATACAGGGAGCATGATCTTTCACAATTGAGCAGCAAATGGTGGGCAGCCCCTATGGCAGCCCTTGCTGCTGCAACCTGAACAGCCTGCTGTAGGCCTGATGTGAGAACATCTAACAGAGAGTGCTCATTGCTGGCCACGTATAGCACCAGTATCAGCACCCCAATCGTCAGGCCAGCACAGGTGCCATGCGGCAATGCATGTGCTGTCACAATCAGCACAACACCATGCTCTCCCAGATTCGTGTGCACACCATCATTTTGATGTCCCCTGAAGTCTACACACACATACACAAACATGTAAACAAGCACACACAGTATGTATACTGCAAGTTTCAGGGCGCTACCTATGAGCCCAGCATAGGTAGAGAACAGCAGTGCATGTGCAAAGACCAGCAGCTGCGGATCATTCTTGGCTTTTGCACGCCACCGCTCCCTGACACTTGCATTCTGTGCCTCAAGCCTGAGGCGCTTGACATAGTCCTTGCCCCAGTGCAGGGCCCCCAGCAGAACCCCCAGGGCCACAATGAACAGGATCATGCTTGTTGTGGTCCACTGCAGCCGCAGCTGCTCCAGCGTGAACTTGACTTCCGCTGGCCCGTACACCACGATCAAGGCGTTGCCTGCATGCCACAGCAGCAACATTGGCATGCAGCACGACACGATGTCTGCCACCTGATGCAGTGCTACAAGACGAATATGTCCAGGCTATTGTAGACCAACATATGCTTGCATAAGCGAGTTGTGAAAGCAATTGCTGCAGTCTGCGCTGGAAATTTCCCCTTTGGCATCTGCAGCTTTGCTTTTGGTATGGATCTGGTACTTTCATGATCAAGAAACAAGCCCACAAATAGGGCCTGGTCATTGACAGGCATGCAAGTGGGGTCCATGCCCTTGGCATGGGCCAATCATTGCTTGCTGATGTACGCTGCACACTGTCATGAGTCATGTACCAAAGCAATGCAGTGACAACCATAGCCCGTTGGTTTCTCAAGTCCTGAAGCATTTGAGTATCAGGCTTGAACAACCGGCTAAGGAGAGATGACTGAAACAACTGAAAAGCTATGATCAAGTCAAAATGACTTGTATTGAATGCATGCTTCCAGGTCATCTGTGCAAGAGGTACATCAGGTGCTATGCTGGGAGGAACATGCCTATTGTGGAGGCAGGAGGACAAGAATGAGCATTCTTTGCTGACCATGAAATGTTCACAGAAACATGTTATTGGAAGCTTGTGATCCCTCTAGCACACATGAAAGACTCGGCAAAATGTAGCACAGAGTCATGCTGGGTTGTGACATTTCACTGCTTGGACAGCAAAGCGCAATGCCGTGATCCCAAGGTGAGCCCACAGAGTGAATGTTGTCAGCATTAGGTACATCATGGACTGCCCACAACATAGGCAGGGTGCCAGGATTGTGGGAGCATCTGGCCTAGTACTGCTGCGCTGTTGCAAATGTAAGGGCAATAGGATGACACTTCAATTTTGAACACATGATGGCTTGGTCAGTTGCAAATCACCCAACAGTACAGCGCTGCGCATGGCACACACTGCTGAGCATCCTATGCATGAGCCTTCAAGCACATTGACAGCCATGCCGCGCATCTTCAAAGACCACTGACCTCCCAGTATGAGCACAATGCTGATGAAGGCCTCCCAGGTGTACTTGTCCCCAAGCAGGAAGTTGGACACGATGGGGATCATGACAAATTGCAGGGATCCCAGGCCTGACAGCACCATCTGGGCTGCAAAGCGCATGGCAGCAAATCTGAGCAGGTTGCCAAAGCCAAAGATACCCCACCCCACGCTCATGCACATGCGGGACCCCAGGCGCTGCAGCCGCCACTTGCCGTCAGTGCTGCGCCTGCACAGCCAGCCTGAATGTCATGAGCCATACTGAAACCCTAAATCATGACAGCATTGGAGGTCTCATGGCCTCTGTGCTTTGTGGCGCTGCTGGTTGTCTTGTCAGAGTGCGCAGTTTCACTCTGCATGATTGCGCTGTAGTGTGGAGGCCTTCCCTGCATCTATGTCAACACAAACCCCTGGCACACCATAAGTGGCAGATTTGTTGCCACAGGTTGTAGCCAGTGCAACAAGGCTGCATAAGGTGCTCCTGTCTGTGCTGTACGTGCAGTCTCAGGCTTCAGGCGCCTCCCCAATATGCCAGACCTAACACTCTGGTGTGCTGTCACAAGGAAAGCACTCGTTTCAGCATATGTAACTACATGCACAGCCACAAGCTCTGCAGAATATTGGGTTAGTCTGAGGCCAGGCAATTCATTGTGTGGTGTTGTTGTCAGAACTGCTGGTGAGTCAGCATTAGCATCATATTGAGTGATGCTTCGGCTGCGCTCAGCTTCCACTGACTGCATGCATTTCACGGTCCCTGGATGGCAACAGACAACAAATTGTCAACAAGCTGGACTTGACAACCTCCAGGCTTTGCATCAGCCTGCTGAATGTAAGTCATTGCAGAGTGCCTGCGCTGATGCAGGTGCCTTAGCACATTGCCAACAATCAGTCACACATCAACCAATGCACTGCAATGCAAAGTTTGTGTGTGTGATGCAAAGTGTGCACCTTAGTAAGGGTTTGCAGCATGCCATTTGATAGCAATTGCTGGTCGTCAGGCTTGCATTGGCAGTCAGAATTACATCTGCTGTTATTTCTAAGTATATCTAGCACGCGTCATGGCATGCCTGCTACAACCACCATGTGACATGTTTGAACTGTGGACATATGGGATGCACAGCATACCACTGGAAGGGCTCACTGCCAACAGATCTTGGTGGCAGCTTCCATGTCCTGCCAGCTTCAGAGGTTTCCTCCATCAACTGAGCAACCTGTAGGATTGCGGGCACACATCAGTACCGGCGTGCGAGGTCCATCAATATTGACAC
>JUBA01000033.1:0-86311 GCA_000818905.1 Trebouxia gelatinosa | reverse complement strand
CATCTAGCTCACTGCAGTGCCACTGCAGTGCCTGGCTAGTTCTTTGCAAGGATGCCAGAAGCTGCTGCACCAGCAGCAAGGCTAGTGCGTGCCCTGGCCTGACCCCTCCACCCTGCTCTCCTGANGCAGCGACAATGTATGGAACCACCAATAAGATCCCATGCATGTCGTGGCTTGATCAGTGACACGTCGCTGATGGGCATGCCCGTCAGGCTACAATCAGCAAGCTGCACAACTGACATTGCAACCGGCAGAAACGTGCCCAATTGCGGCAACTTCTGCTTGATCAGTGACGGTCAANGTGCAGTCCAGCACTGTATCATACTGGCTGATCAGGCTGAGAGCATTGTGTGGTGTCAGGGCCTGCTTGTGCACATCAATCTGCATGGCAAAAATGACTTAAGCAAAGAGGCAAGTTGCAACAGCACCAGCAGTTGTGTTGCTGCATGAAACATGGACAAAGTGATAAGCATCATTGATTTGTGAAGTGTGCAGTGAGGTCAAATGTCTGTGTGTTCAAACAGGTACTTGCCTCAACATAGGCCATGCATATGCTGTGTGCCCCACCGGCAGATTTTTGCCTGCAGGCAAGCCCATTGCTGTCTTATGAAGCAGTGTGTGTTGCATGGCGACATTACATGCAAACAGTGCCATGCAGCACAGCGGCATTGTCACTGCATCCAATATGCTGTGCCCTGTGCGTCATATGCCACAACTACTGCCACAGGTACATGACCTGCATACTGGCCTAGCACAGCGCACCTGTACAGAGGAGTTGAGACTGCTGCAAGCCTCTCTGGCAGACTCTGCTTTGTGTATGCCTACTCGTGCTTCAGAGTGTATGATCTGTCTGTGTAGATTGCTCAGCTCAACGACGTCCTGGTCAACAATGCCAATTCGCCCTATCCCTGCTGCTGCAAGGTACAGAGCTGCAGGAGAACCTAGACCTCCCGCTCCAATGATAAGCACCGAACCCCTGACGAGGCGTGCCTGTGCTGCACGCGTTGTATGCAGTCTCGAAATGGGCCATGATAGCTGAACCAATCCAAAGCTGTAAGTTCTTGCATACCATCAGCTCCAAAAGAGCGCAGCAGGATCTGACGACTGTAACGGGTGATTTCGAAACTGTTCAGGCCATGCGCTCCAGGCTCCCACTTTTGCGGACTCGATGCACGTAAATTGGAATCGCCAGGGGCATCAGGGATGGCCAAGGCTGTGCCGTTCACGGCAGCTAAGCGCCGTTTGAGGAGTTCATTTTCCGCACGCAGTTGATCAATCTCGGCTTGCATGCTGTCTCCGGCAGGAATATGCCTGCAGGTCCGCGCTAGCTACGCCGTTCTATTGATGACGTGCATTGGCTTCAGTCGCAGATGCGCAGAGAGAGAAGCGCTTGTAACACAGGCGAAACAGTCTTGCACGTTTCGGTGCGTCACGTGCAGCCCATGTGCGTAAAGTTTACAGTTGACTGCATCTGACTTGCAGATAGTCGCCGCCGAGCGTTGCGCAGCGCTGAAGCAGCGATCATGGCAATGCACGCCCTACCTAACGCAACAATGCACAGCGGTTGCAACATGCAGAAGCAGGCGGTCGCACAGGCAGCTGCTCTCCGTCCGCAGTTTGCAGGCTCACGACAACTGAAGCGAGCTGCAGTCCGGGCAGCTCAAAAAAGCTTGAAGGCCTTTACGAGGCAGCAGAGCCTGCAAGTCCGCAGCGCAGTCGCAGAGCGTCTTGACTTCGATACCAAAGTTTTCCAGAAGGAGAAGGTATCGTTCGCAGGCGCTGACGAGTTTATCTACCGGGGTGGCCGGGACAAGTACAACCTGCTCCCTGAGGCTTTCAAAGGTATGTACGATTCTCGAGCTTGCACAGGCTTGTCGTACATACAGCTGTCATTGGAGTCAGCGGTCTCAGCCATGAGGCATGCACTGCAGGCATAAAAAAGGTAGGAGTGGTTGGATGGGGTTCTCAAGCCCCAGCACAGGCACAGAACCTGCGAGACTCATTCAAGGAGGCCAATATGGATGTCAAGGTCACAATTGGACTCCGAAACGGCTCCAAATCAGCAGCTGAAGCAAAGGAATGTGGCTTCACCGAAGAGGATGGCACTTTGGGGGAGGTCTTGGATGTAGTTGGTGACAGTGATCTGGTCATTCTGCTCATCTCAGATGCTGCTCAGGCAAGATCCCATACTCCATGTTTGATGCATACTGCTGACTGTATACACAGCATGCAGGAAGCACCTTCGGGAAGGCATATGTGCTCTGTCTACATTGATGACACTTGGGCCGTCATAAGTAGTAATAGTAAAAGTCATGTACTGATTCCACTACAATTACACAGCTCGCTTGTCCACTACTACGTTTCCAGCTTATCGCTGACAGCAGCAGGTGACTGCACCTAAGGCAGCAAGCGCAGGGCATCAACACCATAGGCATTCTGTCACCTCTCAGCAACCTTCCTGACTTGGAGGAACAGGCCATTGAGACTATCAAGGGTTACATGGCCAATGATAGTGGTAGTGTCCATGTGGCCCTTGATGGTCTCAATGGCCTGTTCCTCTAAGTCAGCAGGGTTGCTGAGAGGTGACAGAATGCCTATGGTATTGATTTCCTGCACATGTGGCCTTGGGAGCTCCCCTCTAAGCAACGTCATGCAGCAGTCAAAACATATACTGATACGCACTCATATTNTGGCTGTAATAGGCAGTGCTTCATCAGCCTCATTGTGGTCCAGCAAAGCAGTGGTGATGGTCTTGTCAGACTGCTTGTCAGCTGCACACACAGAGACGGTATCAACCTGAGAGGGAGCGCCTGACAAATCCAGTAGCAGGGCTGCAGCTGCATTCTCAGACACAGATGGGGAAGCAGGTTCAGCTGCAACCTTGTGAGCTGGCGCAGTCTGCGACTCAGCAATCAGCTGGTTTGCAGCTCTATTGTCAGGAAGCACACTGCCTGCTGCACTGGTACCAGTGGCAGAGGGTGCTGAGGGGCTTCCAAAAGGCNGGCACCCGTGAACTTGGGTGTCAATGGATTCATGAGCATGTTGACTTGCCCTGCAACCCAGTGGCTTGTAGGGTGCTTGTTGAGCAGAGCAGCCGATGCTCTACGCTGTATTTATGCAACAAATGTGTGAGGTCTGGTACCAGATAGTGAGATTGACCTGCTTAGGGTTCACCAGGTCAAAAAAGGGGTGATAGCCAATTTGGCTCTCGAAATCCTGTTCCCGAGCAACTCTGATGCATGCGCTGTCCTGGCGCTTCTTGTCAGCCTGAGGCCTCTGGGTGGATGAGGGTGCAGTGCTGGCTGATGAATGCTGCCTGTTCAACTGTACCAACAGCAGCATTCAATGAGGAGTGTATGCTGCAAGCACAGAGACACTGCCTGTCTGGTCGACTTCACTCAGTCATGCCACAATGCAAGCAGGCATGCTAGAAGTCATGCCACCAAAGCTCTTATAGCATGTTTACGCAAGCCTGCTTTGGCGCATACCTAAATTGGCGCCAGCAGCTCTGTAGCATGCTCAGCATGCCTGTCAAGCAAGCATTATTTTGATGTTGTGCCGGGTGCATGCTTTGCCTGGTGCATGCTTGCAGATGCTATGCCCCACATAAGCAGGTTTTGCAGCTGCCACTGCTCAGTCCGCAGGACAAGAGAAAACAGTTTGCTGCACAGCATGCTCGGTGTTTTGATACCTTGCTTGGAGTTTTGCTCTCTTGTGGTGGCTGCTTCATGGCAGCAGAAGGTGGGGCTGGTGTGACCCCTGACTTCCCANAGCGTGCCTGCCCTTGTATGTGCAACACAGTCAAGCTGGTATCTTCAGTACGCATAATCGATGAAGACAAGGGTTAGCAGATGGGACTTTAGATGGCCAGTGTATTTGTTGGAACAGTTTTCTCATGTCTATAATAGTCGTTGCCGACGCTCAAAACTGGAACTTGAATCGCTATGCAGGCTGCTTGGCACACAAAAACCAGCGTACACCTTCCTAGCCATTGCCTGGCGTTGCTGTCTCCATATTGTCTCTTATTCCAGAGCGGCTGACACATTGCCGCCACATCAAAATCAAGATTGGCATTGTCATCCTGCAGGTTTCCTGGCAGACAAGGGTCAACAGAAGGCAGCCTACACCTTCCTGGCCATTGCCTGGGGNAAGTGAGTTGCAAGCTGCTCTTTGTTTTGCAATTTGCTGTCTGCTCTGCTTGTGATATCAGATGCAATGAAGCTTGCCTGAATACCTTGAGCTTTGCAAGCCACTTGAGCTTGTCGTCCAAACCTCTTTGATCAAGTCGCGCATGCCTGCTGAGCATGTTGCCAAAGCACANTTAACTTTTAAATGTATTTGTCACAAAAGTTCTGCAGACTCTCAAACCCAGCAGCCGCTGGTTTTCAATTGTGAACTTTTGCAGGGACAAAGTGCCCGCCGTCAAGTTTTGCATGACTGGAAACTGAGAGTGCCACGAGTATCAAGGTGCCCTTCTATGCAGGCAGGTTGAAGGCCTTTCTATGACAGTGTCACTTGAGATTTTTTGACAAGCTAGCTGTATACCACCTTGTGGTAANCCTGAGGGTCAATCATGAGAGGCCAGCGAGTGCTGCGTGTCACCATAACCCCATTCTCTACAGAAAAGGAGTCAGCAGGCAGGCCAGCAATGCTCCAGTCCCTGACATCTTTGGGGTCTGCCAGGAATGAAGCGAAGTCAAACTCTTCTGAGGCTGGCAGGTTCAGTGCTTTGACCTGCACAACAAATTATGGGCATCATGGGACAGATGAGGTGTTGTCATGAAGATCAGGCAAGGGACTGCAAGTACAAGTTTGTATATTGATGCTGAACACCTATAAAAACCTTTGAAGCTTTGTTCAAGTGCATAAGTTGGCTGCAGCATGGGTCAATTCAGACCAGTCGTTGCCAAGCTGCTATGCCCACCAGCGTTGTTACCACTGGCAATCACAGCAGTACAGGATGATGCGCAAAATTGCAGCTGCAATGCCTGCCCATATCTATCACAAATGCTGTAGATCAACGCTGCCTGCATTGACTCCGACAGCATTGTTGGATATGGCACCTGTTTCTGCCAGGTGTCCTTGGCCAGGGCTTCTCGGTACTGGCTGGGGAAGGGCCCTGCATAGCTCATGAAGGCGCCAGCCAGTGCCACATCTCCTGGCAGGGCAGCCAGCTGGGCATCCAAGCTGACAATGCTGACCTCCCACCTGGACCGCTCCCCAGCCAAACCTGTTGCATCATGCTCTGTTCGGTGCTGTGCAAGCATAGTCTATTGGGTGTGCACATGACTGTTGAAGTAGGGTCTCATGTGAGAGATGCTGCTGCTGATTGCTGCTGCTGCACAAGAGGTTTTCAGTCTGTCAATAGGATGAACAGATGGTACTCTTGAGCTCGTGGAGCGGCTGCTTGTCATACGCTGCAAGTGTGTTGCCATCCACAAGACTATCACGTCATGAAATACAAACAGACTTGCAACACCCAGCTTGTTTGTGATACCTGACAGCAGCTTCTCAGCGCGCTGTAGCTTGCCCTCCAGGTCCTCAAGCTCGTCTTCCAGCGCCTTTTTCTTCATCATGCTCTCTTCATACTTGTCCTGCACCAGGTGCAACGCTGTCAGTGAATTCCAGGGCCTCCAGAGTAGTGCATCACACTCAGCGTCCTAGCACGACTCTTTGCCATAAGTCTCCATGTTTTGCATCACAGCGCTGGGACAATGCAAACATCGGAGTTACCTGATTAAACACAGCATGCCTCACACATGTCAATAGAGTATTCTTGACCTCAATCAGAGCTCCTGCTGGATATAAAAGCACTGACAGATCTGTGAACACTGCAGCGATATTCACAGCTGTGGACAAAAGGACAATGCCGCCCAAATGGCTGACCTTGAGAGTCTGCACTTTGGCCAACACTTCAGCCAACTGAGCCTGGGCCGCTGCCAAGGCAGTCTGCTTCTTGGACAGGTTGTCCTGAGCAGTCTTCAGCTTGTTCCTCTTGGGTGCCACGTCCTTGGCCACTGTACCGTATGTTTCCATGGCACGCACCCACAGACACAGGCCCCTAGCAGCTCCAGACACCTTCCCAACAGTCTGCAGGTGCAGATTAGGCTTCTGAGTATAAGTGAATGCCAAGTGACAAGTTGGTGATCTGCCAGAACCCTCCCTCAGACATGCTATGCACATTGCATAGTCTTAGAGGTCCACGTGTATGATGTATACATACATGTTAAGCAAAACAAGGCAGACATGTCATGCATGCAAGTGCACACTTGTCATTGTCTGCGGAGCGGAGCGGCGAAAGACACTCTCTTATGCAGCATCAACAACAAAGGATTTGCACCTCAGGTGTGAACTCAGGGTTGGTAGTAAACTTCTGGAGCTTCTTCAGCAAAGCATCATTCAGCTTGTCCTTGTCAAAATTGAGCAGCTTCTCCATGAAGTTGGCATCACCCAGTTGCTTCTTGGCCTCATCCCAGGTGGGGGTCTTCTGCAGGACTGTCATGACCCCTGACAGGGTCAGCTCCACCAGAGCAGGAGGCTTGGCATACGCCTGCACACAGCACACATCTCACAGTTGCAGCATAACAGCAATCAGATCAACCATGCAATCAGCACTGTCAAACAGTACAATTGAACCAGGCTCCGACTATATACCAACCAACTTGCTGACAACCAAATAGCAAGGATGTTTGTCAGCCACGTCCGAGTGGTCACTGCATATACAGCGGAATGTCGCGTGCAGTGTACTTTTGCCAACCCCAGGCTGGCACGTTGTCCAGATTGACAGGGCTGCCGGTTGATGCATGCAATCAGCTGACTATTTGAGGCGCAGATTGAAGAACTGCAGCCACGTGCTTGCACCGATCACAATTTAGCGCATGAGTTCTACTAGAGATGCAGGCAATTGCCTACCTTCAGCTCAGACATATCTTTCTTGGTCAGGACGTTCAGGGCTTCTTCAGCAGACTGCAGGGCAGGTAGAGCCTTGTCCAGGCCTGCCTGGCATTCTGCTGCAATGGCATTGGCCTCATCAGCTTCCTTGCCAATCTTGATTGCCTCTGCATTCACCTGCAGGCACCAGCAGCTTCTTGCTGTCATGACAGCTGCAGCATGTATGCATGCCGCACTGGCAGTGCAAATTTTCAACAGTGACTGGCATTGCTGCTGTGCAAACTGCTACACTGCAATGGGCAGCAATGCAATAGCAGCATGACTGTATTGTTACAGTGTAGTGTACAGCCGAACCAAATGAGCCACATTTCAGGTTCAGGTCACTGCTGATCGATTACATGGTGCAGCACAAAGGGCCAGTGACACAGACCTGCTTCTCCTGCTCATCTGCAACGCGCTTGTCTTGCACGATGGCCACCAGCAACTGTTCACAGCTGACCTTAGCCTCTGCTACCACCACCTTCTTGTCTTGGCACACAATCTGCAACAGCAAAGCAGACCATGTTCAGTACAGTTGCGGTACAAGCAATGCCGTATCTGCTGACGCACAACCATGCATGCAAGACAAGCTTAGTAGGTGCCCAGCACTCGCTGGCACACCTTTCAATTGTTGTTATTACTGTTACTATTACTGTTACTATTACTATCATCATAAGAAATAACATTGTTATCATGATTGTGGTCATGCAGGACCCAGGGAAGCAAAGGCCTATCATGCCACAAGGGATAAAGCAACAATGAGCAGCTACCATGCTTACCAAACAGGTGAGACATGGGATTTATGCTGAGTCAAGGAATGCTGACCTGCATTTCACCAACTTGCACTCCAGTTTCCTGCAGCTTCTGCAGACCTCCCTTGAGCTTGTTTGCCTTGTCACCAACTTCAGACCGCTTGCGCTTCAGCATCCCCCTGCAATTAAACCAAGCCTGCTGCAAACATTCCACCATACTGCTACGCCATACAGACAGTAGACATGCACTCGGCTCAGTTTGGCGACATTACGGATGGGAATGGATGGGCCTACCAACAAAACGTAAATGGAAGTCAAGCACAAACACTGCAAGCAGCCTTCAGAGTGACCAGCAATGAGCTCCTGTCTTGTTGCGCAGCATGCCCACACCTGTAGCCTCTGACTGTCTCCAGGTAGTTGGTTGGTGTGACATAGTTGTGGCGCTTCAGCTCCTGAAGCATCTGCTTGCTGACATCCACCACAGACTGGTGGGCTGTGACAAAGACGCGGCAGATGTTGGCTTTCACCTCCTGAGAGCCCAGGTCCTCATCAGCCAGCTGCTTGGAGGCCACCTCATACAGAGCATCAGCAGGCCACTCTGTGAACCAGTCAATGGTGGTGCAGTTCACCAAACCTGCAACGCCATGAACAGGCTTAGCGCGGGGCATCATAGCTACCCTGCTTGAAACACCCAGGCCATGCACCACCCAATANCATGTACCGTGGTTCACAGCGAGAGTACCTGTTAGCAGCCTCAAGATAGTCTTGAGTGTCAAGGCACCCCCACAGCAACTCTGAGGTGTCAACAAGGTACTTGACTCTACTACCCACAGCTGCATGACGTTCAGTACACAGATCGTATGAAGCGCAAACACCAAGACCATAGTGATAACAGACCCAACAGACCACGCTTGTGGCCAGACACATTGCTTTACGGCAGCTTACCAAAGAGCTGCTCATGCTGGCTGCTTGTTCTCTTTTTGTGTCCCTTTTGCTGAATAGCTGTGTGAGCAGATGCGGTCAAGCTCACAAAGTCATCCTGCAGTGCAATTTCTGCTGAGGCTTGTCATGCCAGTACAGCAAGCTCAAAAGGGTTGAAGTCCCACCTGAATGCCTTTGACGTGCAACACAGCAGACTCGCAGCACTTTCTCATCAGTATGATGGTGTCTGCACTTTCTATGAGGTCCCTGCAAGCTTATAGCACTCAAGAACAGTTGGCAGGAGAACTCCTGGCAGGTAGAAGTGTGACGTGCCGGTAACTGCTCCCGACAAGCTGACGAAGATGCTGTTTTTTGCCTTCAATGTCAGTCCTGGCTTTAGCTTCCACCTACGTCAGCAGAACGTGAAGCGCGCTCGATGCACTGCTCAAAGTAGCAGTCGTCCCCACCTCTCGGATTTGCGCAATGGACTGTGACTCGAACAACGAGTCGGCTGACTTCTCAGCGTCCCGTATTTCCATTGCGTGCCTCGGCGACTCCGACAGCAGCATCGTTACAGATATCGCACTGATCAGGGCCGTACGCGCATGCACGCGGGCAGCTGTCGCTGCTGTCTTTCTGACGTCATGTTGCNGAGGCTGCTGCATCTTAGCTTCAGCCTTCCAGGGTTCTGACCATGGGCCTCCACCTGTCTCTAAAGCTCCATTTTTGGCCGTAGCATCTATCAGTGCTGTGCCACGCCGTCCATCCTTGTCCTTTTTCCACAGCTGGAGGTGAACCTGAATCAGAAGAAAGTCATGGGCAGCTGCTTGGGTGCAATCCTTACATGTGTCCTTTCCCGCTGCTATCGGTTCCCAGGTTATCTTATCAGCAGCTAGGCACACGTCTGTGCGGTACATAGCAACTCTGCGGACCAGCAGTGTTCATCAGTGATCTGTTGCAGCGTCAGACACTGACCTGTTGAAGGCAGTTCAAGTGTAACAACATGCCACCTTGGAACCGAACCAGGGGCCTTACGTCTNTTGGCAGCGCCTGCAGGTGGTGATGAAGGTGAAGGTGAGGGCAGTGAGTCGTTGGTTGAAGAGGTGAGAGGTGAGGTGGGGTTTGCAGTAGCTGGGGCAACACTAGGGCTGTCAGCTGTACTGACAGAAGAAGAAGAAAAAGGCAAAGAAGAAGAAGGAAGAGGTGGGCTTGAGTGATTGTTGGTCACTGAGGGCAAAGGACTGACAGGAGTCTGGGACACAACCAGGCCCGGCATGCTGCCATTGCTGGAATGCAGCCCAACAGCAGAGGCAGGATCAGGGGGGATGACACCAGTGGATGGCATGGCAGGTACAGGGGCTCTAATGGGCAGNCTGCAGCTGTGCTTGATGCTGATGCTGCAGCTGGGGTTTCTGGTGACCAAGACCCTGTAGGGTTCTGAGTTGACCATGACTCTGCAGCAGATGATGCTGGCGGCGTGGTGGAGGACTTTGGTGATGCAGTTGGGGATGCTGATGCTGTAGGTGGGGACTCTGGTGCCCAGGACCCTGATGGNTGTGCTTAACATGGCATCAGCTGACAGGATTTTACAATCATTGGATGTTGCAGAAGCACTTGAGTGCATCTCCACAGTGCAGGAGAGCTAAGCTGTATCCTACTCCCTGATGCTGACAAGCGATGACACACATCTGCTGCTGTGTGTACATAGCTGAATGGCATAGAACCCCTTCCTGGCATGCAATGAGGCTTTGCCGTCCAACTGATACCGTGCATACAACTGAAATGCATCTGCAACATGAATGCAGGCTCCAGGATTGCGGCAAATATCAGTCCTGCACGATGCTGGGCAGCAGCAGCTGATGGGGTCCCCCCGCCTTCAGCAAGATGAACTGACAGGGGGCCCCATCATTGCTCCTGGGTCCGAATCCAATGCAGCAGTGCAGGCCCCCCTTGCTGACATTGCGGGTGGCAAGTCAGGCACTGAAGCCGAGAATGGGACGGTGCATAAGCCAAGTCCATTGGGCAATGAGGACAGACAGGTGTCACAGCAACAAGCCACTGAAATGCAGCAGCAGCAGCAACAGCAGCAGCAACAGCAGCCAGAGCAGCAGTTGCAAAGGCCTGTTGGTGAGGACTTTGGTGCCAGCAGTGCTGGGGGTGGTGCAGACAAGCAGGGAGAGGATGAGTACTCAGAGCAGCAGCAGAGTCAGCAGGCTGGTGGTGCTTGCAAGCAGAGTTGACGCATAGTGTGTGCTGTAATGTGTGCTGTAAAATCAATTTTGCGAGAGCACCAGACGATCAGTGCATTGGTCATGCCACTTGCGAATAGGAATGCCTGTGTATTAGCCTGTACCAGGCAGGCAGAGCCATATGATTCATGGGCATTCATATGTTCACGTCAACAACACATGTCAGCAGTGGTTCTTACTTTGATTTTACGTTATGCTAAAGCAAGTGAATTTGCCTAGTCAAGACAATGCGGACAATGCGACATATGATGTTGCACAAAGTGCACAAGCTTGTAGCTGTACGAACTGCATATTACAACACACGAACTCCAGATCCATTGTAGCATCTAAAGTTCCAATTTCCATTCATGTAGTGTACTGTAGCAACGTTGTAGCAACGGCAACGAACACAACCTCAGAACACATTCAGGTGGTGTTCAGCCCAGCGACCTAACAACAGCAAGCACAGCACGCAGCAAACATACACACCAGTATTTCGCCTGAACTACACGTTCCAATACTGAACACACAAACTAAACACATTACATCTGGCCACCAGCTTGGCACTTGGCAGCAACCTTCTGGCCCAAAGAGCTGTCCACCTGTGAAAGGTAACCCAACCACACACGCCTTACTTCCTGCAAAGAAGCCACACAACATCAACGGTCTGTCACATGCCCATTTGTGCAACTGAACACTCAACAGGCAGCAGTCCCAGCTTGCAAATTGCACGGGACAACCAAGCTACAAAGCATGCAAGGGTTGCTGCATCAAAACACATTGTTCCCAGCGCGAAGCCAACAACAGACTGCCAGAGAGGTTGTCAACCACAGACATGGAATATAACTGCTCAGAGACTACAGCTTCTGTACAACAGAGACAATGGGCCAGTATGTGACTCATACCTGTGATACACGAGGCGCTGTGAGCATCTCTGAGATCCTCATGATGAACCTGTCCTGCCTGGCAGGGTCAAAGCTGCGGAACCTGTCTCCAGCCTGCTTGAAGTTGTTCTCCTTGCCAATGACTGCCTTCTCCCGCTTACCAGACACATGCATGTTCTGGTAGGGGAACTTCTCTGAGTGCCTGACAGGGTCAAAGCGGGACGGGAAGTAGTTGACCTCCTCATCTCTGTGCATGAAGTTCATGGGGCCATCGTGGTGGTTGTTGTGGTGGGCACACTTGGGAGCGTTGACTGGCAGCATGAGGTAGTTGGGTCCCAGCCTGTATCTCTGGGTGTCAGCATAGCTGAAGATACGGGTCTGGAGCATCTTGTCATCACTGTATCCAATACCTACACAGCAAAGCACACTTGTCAGACATGACTCCAAACCAGGTCAGATATGGGGCTGTGGTGCATGACTCTCTAACTAAAGAGCACAGGCAATGCAAACTGATAACGCTGCACAATGCAATTGCATGCAACACATGCTTGATCCTCAATGACAAGGTGTCCCTATGACTTTCAGCCTGCGGAAAGCAACATGCACACATGCAGTCACATGCACACTTCAATTACACAATGCCACAGGATACAGCGACCAAGCCAACATGACATACCTGGAACAATCAGTGCTGGGCAGAATGCAACTTGCTCATTCTCGTTGAAGAAGTTGTCTGGGTTCTTGTTGAGCACCATGCGGCCAACAGGCTGCAGAGGGAAGATGTCCTCAGGCCAGGTCTTGGTGTCATCCAGAGGGTCAAAGTCATACTTGTCCTCATCCTGAACCTCCATGGTCTGAATCATAAGCTTCCACTCTGGGTAGTCCCCAGCAGAGATGGCATCGTACAGATCCTGCATGCCAAACTAGGATAGCTCAGCACACGCTGTAGTGACTGCATGTGACCTCAGGCCAGGCATCAGCAATGATGTTAAGCCAAGCAGAAAGGAATGGTGTGATACAAGTCCTGCATAGTAACAAAGAGTTGTGTAGCAGCAGATTGCATGCAAGCGCAGGTCAGCTGTTGAGGCAAGCAGAAGGAACAGACACAGCCGCATGGCAGACACAACAGCAACAGCATGCTGTTGCTGATATGCAGGGTGCAATGAGCTGGGATTCTGCAAGCCATCTCCGCGCAAAGCCAAAGCAACCCTAGCAGGGCCATGTGGCGGAAGGGCTACAGGCAATGACACAAATCACCTGTGATAGCTGGCGCACTTCAGTACTGCACTTTGCTAGAGTCAAGCATCGACGCCTTGCACCAATCACATCTAACACCATGCGCAAGGACAGGAAAGGTGATCAGACAGATGCAGCCTGACTGTTGACGATCAAGCAAAGTAAGCCTGACTGTGATGCACAAATGCACAGATGTGCATACCGCAGTGGCATGGCTGTGGTTGGATCCACCAACTTGAGTTGCCTCATCCTCCAGGAGGCATTTCACTCCACATGTGGGCTTCCAGTGGAACTTCACATATGTGATCTTGCCCTCCCTGTTGATCAGGGTGAAGGTGTGCACTCCAAAACCCTCCATGTGGCGGTAGTTCAGGGGCACACCCACATCATCTTGCAAGAAGGTGAACTGCATGGCAGCAACATATGTCAGCACTAAGGTGCAATGCTACCGCTTGGATTCACGCGTCTGCCTGATAGCAACACAACTTGTCCATGACATGCCTTGTGAGTAGCTATGCAACGGAGCTAGCTATGCAATGATAAAGGCATACACATACAGCATGCTCACGCAACAATCTTCCCTTCACTGCTGTAACGGGATTCAAAGAACTGGTGTGCTCAGCAGGTCTGGTGTGAACACACACTATTAGCTCGTTATGAAATGACTACATACTTCAAAGATAATTCGCATTGGGCAGCTTTGCACACTAGTGCTCAATATACAAAGGGAACAGATAGTCTGCCTACCATGTGCATGGACTCTGGCACATGAGAGAAGAAGTCAGTGATCCTCCACCACTCCTGGATGTGGTTCTTGGGGTTGGGCTTCAAAGCATGGATCATGTCAGGGAACTTGATACCATCACGGATGAAGAACACAGGCATGTTGTTGCCAACAAGATCCCAGTTGCCCTCACGAGTGTAGAACTTGACAGCAAAACCACGGGGGTCACGTAGGGTTTCTGGTGAGCCCCTCTCATGAATGACAGTGGAGAATCTGGTAATGACAGGAGTTTGGACTCCTGGCGCACGGAACACATCAGCACATGTCAAATGTGAGATGTCATGAGTGACCTGCAGCACAAGAGGGCAACATTTCAATTAATACGGCGCACAGTGAGTGATAGCGAAGTGCGCTGTGTTATGAGATGCTGAGTTGCTGTAGCGAAAAATTGTTAGCTGGCTTACCTCAAAGAACCCCTTGGCTGTGGCACCACGAGCGTGCACCACTCTCTCAGGAATGCGCTCCCTGTCAAACTGTGCCAGCTTCTCAATCAAGTGGTAGTCTTCCAAGAGGATAGGCCCTGTGACACCACAGACGTTTGTCAGTGCTGCGCTTTAGTGAATAGTTACTGTCGCCCGCAGTCACAGCCGCTGTCCAAGCTGTGGTAGAACATGACTCACCCCGAGAGCCGACTGTGAGCGAGTTGTTGTTGTTCCATACGGGTGCACCACTGTTGGTGGTCCAGTATGGAGTGTCAAACTGACTGCTTGGGCGGAGCTGCAGGCGACCAAACAAGTCAGGAACAGCTGTAATCGGTGCTGCAGCCAAACACGGACAAAGGCCCCTCGACTGCACAAACAACAGATCGCGACATACCTTAGCGTCGGCCATTGTTGTACCGTTCGAGATGTGCTAGATGTGGCAGTCTACAACTGCAAATGTATCTGATAGTCGCTTGTGTATGCACAGCGGCTTATCTGTGAGCAAAACTACTCTTGCCAGCGGGGCAGTTCAGAAACCTCAGCACCGCTTCTCGTGATGCGGTCTAATTATGCCTAATTAGATGGTTCGGGAAATTCAGGTTCACCCAGTACTGTTTAAAGTATGAGCTCTCACCCAATATAGGCCAACGAGATTGCATGCGCGGACCCGTGATGCCACGTCACTGTAATTCCTGCGTAAGGAATGGCTTGGCATCACTGTTCCTCTTCGTTTGTCTGGTTGATTAATGCTTGTACTGATAAGCTTCTTCTTCACATTCTCTCTCTCTCTCTGGCGAGTTTCTGCAACATGCCAATTCCGTGCGTATGCAACAAGAACCTTCCCCGGCTTCCATCGTTTGAGCTACTTCGAGCCTCCAAACACGTACGCACTGCAATTGCCAATCTGCAATCGCTTGTATCTGGGCTTGTCAACTCCTGATTGATCAACAGTATGCAGCTGACCATGCATGTTTGCCAGGGCACCTCCTTGCAGCAGGTGTGCGAGTCACTATACGTCGAACCATGCACCAGATTGTTCGTCACACTTTTTGACTGTGTTACAGCTTGCGAGGCCGGGAAGCTCCTCGCTAGTGTGTCGAGCGTTTACCGTATCAAGCACGGCTCCAAGAAGGTAACAGCTTATAGCATGTTGGCGCTCGCAATGCTAGACGACAAAGCGCAACCTTCTTTTCCGTGCTCGAACTGGTCTGACTTCCAAGGCTGCGGTGGTCACTGACCGGCCAAGCGAATGTTCAGGGCACTGCAGAGCCAGCGGCGAGTCAGACCGGATGTGTCCCGGAAGGCTAATGACAGAACCGCAGCTCCGCCTGCAGACACGGTGCGTGATTTCTGCGCCGACTCACGATGACAATCACGGTTTCAAGAGGCTCACATCTCCTGTCTACAGAGTAGATGTCCCAGACTAAGTCTCCTGATGGTTCAGCTGTCATAGAGCACTCCGAGCAATTTCTGGTTCATCTCAAGGCGGCCATCAATGATCCTCAGCTGCAGAAGTGAGCTCAACAAAAGTGATGTGCCCACCAACATGATTGCACCAGACACTGTTGGCTTGCACTGTTGCATACATGACACCAGTGACGAAACCTGTCTGATGCTGCTAATGCTCATCAACCCTCCATTGTCCCAAATGCATAAAAGTGACATTTGTCGGGCTCATATATCAAGCTCACCTGCAATTGCCAAGCGTCAATCCTGCATACCCTAATGCAGTGTTGGTATCTTCCGCTGGGTGACTAATAAGTGTGCGCACACTTCCCCACAAGTTGTGACAAGTAAATTCGTGCAACAACGGTCACATGTCGTAATGCTCAGGCCTTGTTGTGTGCGGCAGGGGTTACATAGTCACAGACGAACTCAAGGAACTGACCAAGCAACTTGAAGCCGTGCCACCCAAAGACCGAAAGAAAGTAGGATTTCATCTCATCTGTCTGCTGGCCCCGTACGCATCCACACACATGTATGTACATGTTTATGTGTACGGTGTATGTGCTAGGCAGATCTTGCAACAGGGTTTGCAAAGCATATGCGCCAAGCGTGTTTGCAATTTTATCATAGCATAGCTTGTGTTGCTCAGCCTTCCAATCCTGCCTGGTGCAGCAACCTATAATCTGTTTACACTTCCTGCTGCTTGATCACTTCAGTGACCCTAGTTTGTGGCACAGGTGATCAGTCTTGTTGGCTGGCCAAAACCTGTAATCTTCTTCTTCTTCCTGAACATGTTCACAGAGCTGCAAAGCCCAAGCTTGCAGCGCGAGCACTGTACATGCAGGGTGGCTTGTGTCCAGCTATGCATGTTGTGCTGTCAGAAGCTGCATTACTGTAAGTATGCAGCAGTGCATGTTATATTGCTGCCTTTTCTGCCTTTTCAACAACAAGTTGATCATGCAACTGCTCTGCAGCTCACGAAGGACGGCATCAACGGCAAATTCCGGTCTTTGGTAAGTGACAATGCCAGGATCTCAGAAGATGGTATAACAACACTTGGGACGCTGTCGTTTCAGCAGTTCAAGCCTACAAACTGGAAGGTGTGCTGTTTGAGCATGCTCTCTGCTGTGTTTCCTGACTATCTTCGCTTACTATGCCACTCAGCTCACTGCGCTGTACCATTCTGCTTCCTGCTGTGGAACATGCTGAGCATCATGCTGAGCATCATCACACGTGTTGGGTTGCCTGCTGAGTGCTGTGCTGTGCTTTCTGCTGTGTGCTGTGCTGTGGTCCACGCTGTGCTGTGGTCCATGCTGTGCTGTGGTCCATGCTGTGGTCCATGCTGTGGTCCATGCTGTGCGCTCATGCTGCTCACTGCTGTGTGCCGTGCTGTGCTCCCATGCTGCTCATTGCTGTGCAACATGGTGTGCTTGCTGCTGTGTTCTCTGTTGTGCTGGCCTGCCCAGGCAGTTGCGCACAAGCCCAGACTGCATAGCTAGTATGTCTGTATGTGGGGTATGTTACAATGCAGCACAACGAATGGCATATGTTACGGCTTCATAGCAAGCATGCTTCTGCCCGTACCAAACAGTCGCTGCCACAGACATCTCACGGTGGTACAAGGTTGTGCGCATCGCTGACATATACCATAACACACAGGAATTGCTGTATAGCAATCCATGAATGGCATGTTTCACCTTTGGTGCAGGTGCGTGTTGAGCCTATTACGCTGGACATTGGCCAGGCTTCAGACAACCAGTATCAGACAGACATCCCCATTACAGTGAGTTGCATCGTTGGACACATACCTGCCCTCATGCTTTGCATCTGGGTTGCAGTAGCTTGCCACAAGGTTTTTGTTGCATCAAGTGATCAGTGTTGCCCAAACTGACAGAACACGCCATGCCAGGACAACTCATCCCCGCAATGTGCATCCTTTACACTGTATCAAAAACACAGTCTTGTACTGCCTTATTGTCCTAGTCTTGGNGGGGGGGGGGGGGGGGATGGGGGACTGACCTGGGCAGCTATGTCTGGGTGGGCTGAATTGGCTATGCTTGACTGATGCAGGCTGGTGGCATCCTCCTGAATCTGGCTGGGCCCAGCAGGGCTCAAGTCTTCATCCAGGAATGCCGGCTGAGGCATGCTGGGGTCCTGTGCTAGAAATAGATCCAAGGGAGGCTCTGGGCCTGCAGCACAACATGCTGCTGTGTTCGGTGCCGTCTGAGGTGTAGTTGCAGAGCAAAACTTTCAGGAGTTAAAGGTGCTGGTATTGTGTAATCATGCAACAGGCCAGATTGAGGCAGGCTGGAGTCTTGTGCTGGATACAAAGGGCACTGCTGAACCTGCATGACAGAAGCACAGCACAGCACAGCTTTCATGCCTGCATCTGTTTGGCATGACAATATGCGACTGTTGACACAGCACATTCAACAGCATGCACAGCACAGTTTCACAGCACAGCACAACACTGGCTGCCAAGTCATACTGGGGTGGTGGCGTTCCAGGTGTGTTTGCTGTGAATGCTTNACATTGTTTCACGTATGCTCAGCGTTTAATTGAAGCCGAACATACCTTGATCGAACCCGCGTCCCAAGTTGCCCTGTGTGCCAGATTGGTTGTCGATAGCCGCCTGGTTCCTTTGGTTGCTATGATGTTCGCCTCCTGTGCGCAGAAGACAAGGTTCGAGCAAGAACGCTGTGGCTGCAAGTGCGCGGCTGCAAATTTTGCTGCAGAGCAGCTTTGCAGAGGAAGCGTGAGTACCACAGCAACGCTTTAAGGTAAAGCAAGCGCACCTGGCCCTGGTACAAGTGCGCCATTGGGTCCGGACATGGTTCCCTTGGCCTTTGCCTTGATCTGCGTACACACCGTTAACTTTCTAAAAACAACTCGCGGAACTGGGGATCTCAAAAAGCGTGCAAAGCGCTCCCTACCTCGTCCATGATGCCTGACATCTCGATTAGTCCAACCTGTACTCAAGTGCAGTTCTGCAGCTTATCTCGTCGTGGGCTTGCGCTGGAGGACTGCGTCTAGTGGCAAGCGACCTTTGAAAATCGCAGCTTCATCTCGCACAAGCCTCACACGTGCCCCAAAGCTTCTCGTGAAAATCCAGTCAGCAAGCGGCCCCACGGGTTTGCATCATAATCCCAAGGCAGANTTGTGAAATCAGGCAACCAGGATGCGCTCCCTAGGCACTAAATGCAGCCATCAGGCTGCACTCTCACAATTCAAGGTGCATGACATGACAGCTTGCATTGAAATTCAAACTGCAATGTGGATAGATTGGACATTCATGACATGCAGCTGGCAAGTTTTCTATGCTACCTTGTTCAAACTTGTCAGACATATGCCTTACAACAAGCTTTCTATGCTCAAGCTTGATGACTTGATGATCCTGTCCGGACTTCAATGGCGTTCTGAGTGGCACGANCGCAGTGTGCCCAAACAGGATTATGGCTTGACCACTGAGGAGATCTTGACGCTGTCTGACAAGGACCTGAATCAGGTTGTGGGCATGAAGTCCATGGCTCCCTATCGAGACGAAAGAGCAAGCTTCCGCCCCAATTATGGGAAGATGAAGGAGTTGCGGGCGGGACAAGCAAAGAAGCAGAACAAATACCAGCAGCAGAAGGACCTCAGGCAGCAGCGTAGAGAGTGGAAANGTCAGAACAGCCTGGCAATATATGCGATATGCAGTGCATGTTGTGGAATAGTAGCTTAGCGGTGCTAAGTGACAGACCCTCTGCACAGAGTGCTCTTACCTGTGTGGTTGTTCAGCATCATGCAGCGCCGTGCTATATTGCTGTATACCATGCTGTGTCAAAGAGTGCCTGCACCCTGATGCCTCTTAGCTCAAATCACCTGGCAAGTTTGTCTTGCCATTTGAGCTTGAGTCTGCGGCATGGTCCACCACGTGATACAGAACGCGAGCTACGCTGAAGCACAGCCATTCCTGAGCAGGCGACAAGGGCACCTTTCATGAATGTGATCTATGACAAGGACCCAATCAGGCAGTGGGTGTTTGGGGGGGTTGCATTCATGGGTGAAGCGGCTCACCCCACCACCCCTCATGGCTCTCGCAGGTGGGTCATGGCTCAGCATAGGCATCCTCTGAAGCTGAAGAATGCATGCGACGTATGTTTTGTGCATTTGCGTATCGGCAGCTGCTTCTGAAGACACACATGGTGCACTGCAATGTGGAAGAGATTGTCATTGTCAGATCACAAATCTGCACATGACCAATAGTATATACATAAACAACCAATATCAACAAGCTATTAGCAAGCATGCAAGCAGTGTGTGGTACTTGCTCACTATGTGATGGTGAGACCCTGGTGAAGTTGCAGTATGCCACTGCTGTGTGTTACATAACAGTGATGCTGAAGTCAGGTCCTACATGGTAGTACGTGCCAACTCACAAAATCCGCAAAGATGCTGCCAGTGCAGCATGTGTGTGGACCTGGAATGACATTTTCAGTACTAACACTGATGCTTGCAGCACCAACATGTCCATTCAAGATGCCGACTGCCTTGGCCGGTGCATAGCGGCCATGCCCGAGGACCCAGTTGCTGCCCTGCACCAGTATCAGGCTGAGAGACTACCCCAAACCACTCAGGAGGTACAGCCAGCACACAATCTGTCCTTTGCAGTGCTGCTGGCTGTCAGCATGCCGCCATGCTGTGGTGCATTGCATGGTTATTGACAAATGCTTGCTGGTGACATCTGTATGGAAGTGCTGGCTGAGGGCAAACGCGATCTTGTCTTGCATGCTTGGCTAATCTGCTTGCTATTGGGAAATGTGTTCTTGTCTTGCATGCCTAGCTAGTTTGTGCTACCTGCTTTGCGCTTGACCAACATGTGCTTTACAGCATGTAGCGACATTGCATGCACCGAGCTAGGTGGACATTTCTATTCGTGTGCTTGCACTTCAACATCAGCAAGGTGTCACGCAGATGTGTTTTGGTTCTGCAAGTGCCTAGCAGCTAAGTGGTACACAATCTATTTGGTTGCATGGTACATGCCATACACAGTATATACAACACTCAGAAATAATATATGCCATACACAGAAACAGTATATGCGACACACATGTGGCATGCAGGTGTTGTTTTCACGACATGTTGGTGAGGTTAGGCAAGGACACTGGTTTGACCCAGTCAAGTTTGACTGGCCTAGTCAGAGTGATGAGGTCAAGTATCTGCTGCTGAACGCTGGGCAGAAGGAGAAAAATTATAAAAAGCTGGCTACTGAGCTACTCAGCAAGCAAACATGCTATGCAGAACAGCCAGACAACCAGTTTGACTGTTGAGCTACTCAGCAAGTGAGCTCCTCAGTGAGCGACCTATTCAGCGAGCAAGCTACCTAGCAAATTTGCTACTCATTGAGCAAGCTATTCAGCAAGCAAGCTACTCAGTGAGTGAGCAACTCAGCAAGTGAGCTACTCAGCAAGTGAGCTACTCAGCAAGTGAGCTCCTGTTACATGCTGATGTTTCCCCCTGAATGAGACTGAGGCGTGAAGCATGACAGATCTGGCTGATAAATATTTGGTGGGAGACAATCCATGGCAGAAGTTTTGGCACAGAGTTAAGGGATAAAGGCACCAGTGTGCTGTGGGCAGCATGCATGCAGGGTGCTGGGCCACCGAGGTACCGCAACAATACCTGCACTCAGGCCGAGGCCAAGCTGGCGAACTTCCAGCTGTGTGTCAGCTGTACACGTGGTAGACAAGGACAATGATATTTAACGACTGGGACAGGTCTGCCATAAGAAAAGAAAATTCCATGCCGCAAGGCGTTTCAACCTTGCTGTGAGATATGGTTGATGGCAAGCCGTAGAAGGACTGAAGGCGTTTTGTCAGGTGTGCCATAACAAGTGTCATGACACGGGACACAGCCCCAGATGGCGAAGTTGTTAGTCAAGCTGCAGCAGTGTTGCAGGTGCCTGAGACAAGCCGCCATGGAAGACCTCCCAATCAGTAGTCTGCTGGTGCAGCTCATTTGTAGGTCCATGTTGTGCCATGTGAAGGCATATGTCAGCAGTGTAGTCAGAGGACATGTTGTGTGACTGCAGTTTGCAGCAAGGTACATGGTGCATGCATGATTTAAACCCAAGGAAGCTGTTGGGCAGCCTGATTTCTGTATATGTGATGCTGGAATGATCCAGCTGACTCCCATAATTGCCCTGACTATGATCTGTGTTTGTAGTCCGTCTGTATTGCTTCCTTTGGTGATGCCTGCCTGCGCTGATATCGATTCTGGCTGATCAGAAAGCATTGGCCTGAGGCAATGCCGTGTGTCAGAAGCATCGAAATTTGCCTTAAAAAATTTAGTATAGAGCTTCAGAAGGAAGATTAACATCAACATGCTCAGAGATTTGCAAGCAACGCTGTATTGCAGCAGCGTATGCGCTCTGAAGCGCCGGCATGCTGCTCATGTTTCCAAATTCTACATACGTTTTGCAAACTTTGGTCCGTAACGCTGTCACATTGAAGTCTACTGCAACAGTTGTACAGCTGCATCGACTGCTGTAAACTTATGCAGGATCTATGCTCAAGTCACCTTATGGACTGATGAGCAAGTGAGCAGGGAGTAAATCCATATCAGATCTTGCTACATGGCTAACTGCACCTCATGGAATGTCAAGTTGGTGGACACTAAAGCAGAACAGTGCCAAATGCAGCAAACAAGCTGCACTGTAGGCAACAGCCGTGGATGTCAGGGATAGCTTGAGGAGCTGTGTTCACTGCACTTTAGTCAATGTCTGTACTGCTGGTAGTGTGGAAAAGGGGACGCTGCCTGGGACAGCCTCGCAGGCAGTGCGCGTTGCGCTGTGCCCAATCTGCATGCTGCTGATGTCAGGAGGAAGAGCAAAGCCAGGGACCGCCTTATGGACAGTGCTCGCTGCACTGTTCTGGACCTTCTTTGTTGCTGATACTTTGTAGAGCTGCAATGGTCAGCGACTGCCCAATACGCAGTGCTTGCTGCAATGTGCACACTTTCGTTGATGTAGACTTTTTGGTACTCTGGGTGCTCTAGTGGGGTTGTTCTGGAAGTACTGATGTTCTTGCTTGAAATGGCCAGTTGCAGAAGCTATGCTGGCTGCTTTGCTGTCTTTCCTGCCTAAGGAAGGCAGGCAGGCACCATCAAAGGTGCCTGACTGAGTGCTGGCTTACTGGCAGGTGCCGCCAGTGATAGCGCCATGGCGCTGCTTCTTACTCACAAAGTTCTCCTGTGCATCTGCTGCGCGGCGCTTTCTGCCTGCTGTTGCAGTCTGCTTCCTGCTGTGCCTCAAAGATGGGGTTGTGGAAAGCAAGCCCAGTTGCAGACCTGAGTGCTGCCAAAGGGCTGGAGTCAAGTGAACAAGGCTGGTTCTGCAGGGCTGTGTCTACTAATAGCATAAAGTCTCCGCTGTCACTGAGCATGTCAGTGTCCTCATCTGTGGACTCATGCATGACAACATCCACCAGAGCATCGAGCCTGCTGGTGTTAGGGTGTGCATCATGGTTCTGGGCCTGCCTGATGATTGTATGAGCACTGGCTAAGCTGGAAGTGCTGTGAGCACAGCTGTTGCTGTCAGACATAGCTGCACAGGCTGTGTTGCTCACAATGTTGCCAGTGTGACGGCAGACAGCAGCCACACACTCATCATGCATCCTCCTGACATTGCCCTCATCCAGGAACTGCACCATCAACACACTCACAGTCAGGTATGTTTGCATTGTCTCTACATAATCAGCAACGTCTGAAGTTTAGTCAAGACCACAGTGCAAGGACACCAGCAGCAGTGAGGTTGTATTGATAGATGCAGTACACAGGGCTGTTGCACTGGCCCTGCTGATGACCCTCAACCAGTTGCCATGCTGCTATTGTGAGTACAACATGTCACACTAACAGACAAGATATCGCAGAGGGCATGCAGGACTTCATGCAAGTACAGGAGGTTGCTGGTGTGGTTTCAAAGCACAACAGACATCTGGACAAGTGCAGCAAGCACAGGCAATACGCAACAGCAGACGAAGAAGCATCCTGGCACAACGACATTGATGCATTGAATGTGGGCTTGGTATGACATGATCTGTACATTAGCAGGTGTCCTGGGCAACACCTGCTGATGGACCAGGCTGCAGACTGCCTTGCAGGTGACAGCAAATCATGCACTGCATTGAAGCCAAGACGTGTTTGCAGCAGACAACCAACTACAGCAGTGACTTGTGCGAACCAGCATGATTGAACACAGTGTTGCTGATTGTAGTCCTCTGCTTGTCCGCCACATGGTTGTTGTAAGGATGGAGTGACTTACGTCTTGACGCATGGGTTCACCAGGATGCCGCTTCTCGTGTGTGCTGCAGCGGTTGCACAGAGTCTGCTCTGCCCACAATCCAGACTTGCTGCCAAGCCGCCACTGGGGACACTCTGCATCAACCGCAGCTTATGGTTAAGATCAGAGCACATGAGTGACAGCACCAATTCAGAGCTGCATGATTGGATAAGTGACACTGACAGTGTATGGCATGACATCAGCAATGTTGAGCACTACACAGCTCACTCTGTACAGACGGACACCTCCGGTACGTACATGCTGTCAAGCTTTCTGGTTGAATGTGCACAGCACAGGCACAAGATTCTATCATGGCAAGACTGCTGATGTGATGAACGTTGCTGTTTATGCTGGTTGGGCAGCAGCAACAAGTGACTGGCGTATGTATTGCACAGCAGCAGGGTGCTATGCATGCACAGGCAGTATCATGACTACGTGTACACCAAGGAAATGACAAGGCATTTGATGTGCAAATGCAAGCTGCATGGCCATGACTCATGTCATGCAGTAAGGTGCAATTTGGACAGCGACATTGGAGATGCAGTGAGGATGTTGTGGTGCTGCTGTCTTGGCAGGACTTCACTGGCAACACCTTGTCACAGATAAGACAAAGCATGCAAACACAGTATCAGCGAAACGGCCATATGCACGGCAGGGAGTGGTACCCTGATGCAGATTGCCATGTGACTTGTGCAGGGGCATGCAGGCAGTTGATGCAGAGATGCGGGCAGAACTCACTTCCTCTGTGACACACGACGCAGGGGCCACCATGTTTTCCCATGGCTTCAGGGAAGATGTCAGGCAGGGCTGAAGCGGTTGACTTGCCAGCGGCAGGCTTGGCCCTCGGCTGCTGGATAGCGCTGTCAACCTTGCCTTGCCTCACACCAGCAGGAAGAATCCAGTTTGAGGCGGCGCTTGCAGTGTTGGCACGCGCCTGCCTGACAGTAATGTGGCGGAAGGCAGATGCTGCGCTGCCAGCATGCTGCTGTGTAGCTTTGTGCTCAGCAAATGTGCGGTGCAAGTGGAAGTTGTGTGTGGATGGGGCAGGAGCAGTAGGCTTGAGGGTGGCCTTTCGAGGTGCTGCATTAGCAGGTGCTGTAGCAATGTGCTTGGAGAAGTTGGTGGTTGCCTGTCTTGGCTTCTTGTCACGGATATCCTCCTCCTGCATGGCAGCAAAGTCTTGGGTCTCAGCTGTTGAACGATGTTATGAAATATCCAACAACGTTGCTGCATGCAGTATCAGGCGGCATGAAGGGCATTGTGTGCCACATTTGCATGTGTATCCTGGCACACAATGTGAGATGTTGGCCGGCAGATATGAGTGACGCCTCAAACTGTCCTTATCCCCTCAGAGCAAGCTTGTATGTGTCAAGATCTCTACATGCTGTGCTATTGAATACATAGGCTTCAGTCAGTTAGTCAACAGTGTTGTTGACACATAAAGCACAGCGATAGGATTTATGCTGTGATGACCCTGCGCAATTGCCAACAACTGCACGCAGACTTGCTTAGCTGAACAGTGCCACCTGATTGTACACCCTTTGTATGCAACAGCAGTGGTATTGTTTACAAAGATGGTGGTACTGACCAGCCACATTTTCTTCCTGGCATCTCTGGGAGGCAGGGGCTTCTGTAGGACAACTGGTGCTGCAGCAGCTATAGGCTTGGCCCTCTGGACTTTTGATGCTGCACCGCAGGCGGCTGAGGTTGTGCTTGTCACTTTAGTGGCAGCCTGCTGGCTGTTTCTCACTCGCATGACATGTGCTTGCATTGATTTTATCTGCCTGGCAGGAATGCTGTTGGAGGCATGGTTCTGTAGTTTGCTGGCTCCTGTGGCCTTAGACTGTGTCACAGATACGTTGACTTTGGCGTGCGTGCTATCGCCAGTTCCTGCATTTCACCCCAGCCGGATGTAAGCCAATGACAGTAGGTGATCAAGCAATGCCAGCGCGTATAGATGCACACCTGTATGACTCTTGTCGAGTCGCTTATCACCGTCTTCAGCGCAAAGACCTTCCTCTTTGCCCGAGTTCAGGTCTGATGCCATTTCTTCAGATGACTAGTGATGCACCAGTCTACAGACTGAGTCCTGCACAGATCAGACGTGTGCTATGCGAGCCACAAATCGTACCGACATAGCAGAGTATGATTTATTGATCAGCGTAGCAAGGGCATTTGCGGCGCGGTTGGACGGTAAGCTTGACAAGGTTGCACCAGAATACTGAGGCTGAGTCAGGGTAAGCAGGTCTTCTAAGCATGAGCCGGGAGCACACCGCCATCTCAGACGTACCTTTGGTCAGCTGATCTGAGGGCTATCCTACGTTGCACCGGCGCAACCCTGACCTGAAACTGTGCTTGCAGATCTACCCTGGTGACTACTGAGGAATAAGCTGAAGGAGGACTGTAGAGCGGCTGGAGCCAAATTATCCACCCAGAGAACTGAACGTGCAAAGCTGTGCAGGCAGCCTCCCACGGGCGCACGCGCGAAATGCTTGATAATCGACCCGCAAGTCAAACTTGCCTGGAAAACTTGTCAACAGTCCCTGGGATTGGCGAGCCTGTAAATCAGCTCAGGTAAAGCAGTCTGTGCTGGACACCTTTCAGCGAGCTGCAACCAAGCTTGGCGTGATGAGCTCATCGGGTCTGTCAGCACTGGGCTCTAGCTGATGTGCTGTGTACAGCACAAGCCTCAATCATGTTCAAGCCATTCAGCTGATTTTGACCACTGCCTTGGTGTCAACAATGAACAAAGCTTGCTGTGTGGACGTGTACAACAGCCACACACTGTAAGGCCACTTGAGGATTTTGTATCCATGCCAGGCNTTCACAGGCGATGGTTGCAAGCGCGACTCAGATGGCTACTACTGGATCACAGGTGAGCTCCTGATGCCCACATGCTAGTTTTGCATGCTGTATGCCAACACAGCAAATGTTTCTGCAAATCACTTGTGCTAGTGCCACCGGTCTGCGATGTTGATTGCTGTCAGACTATAACAGAACTTGGCCTGTGCTCTGTGGCTTTCAACATGTGTGGGTTGACGCCTTGTGTGGCATGACTGATGAAGTTTGCATTTTGCTTCATCAGCATCAAGCGTCCCCAACTCTTTGGGTGCAATCCTGCTGACTGTCGGCACGTTGTGGCTGCCTTGACTGTCCAAGAGCTACATGCAAGACATTGCGTGGCTGCAGGGCGAGTCGATGACGTGATCAATGTCAGTGGGCACAGAGTAGGCACAGCAGAAGTTGAAGGGGCGCTTGTCTCACATGAGCTAGTGGATGAGGCTGCTGTTGTAGGGTAAGCTGTAAGATCGGTTTGAAATAACACAGAGCATTGGAATTCTAGATTCACTTGTGCAGCCTTGGATAAGCTGACTCCTGATGCACCTTTTCCTAAGATTTTGTGCCAGCAGGACACAGCAATCAGCATACTCCCACATGCATGCAGTTGCGTCATACATTGCAGGCATGCTTGGTAGTTGCTCAGGCTGCAATAACGCTGTATAACAACTTGCATGGATAGCTCCTGATGTACTGCCTGACATGCAAAATCCAAGGAACTCGCTCTAGGTTGGCGGCAGGGTGAAGTATTTTTGACAGCAAAGTGAACCAACAGCTTTTGGAGGCACACTGCTGCTGCTTATCTGCTGACGGAGGCAAGCAACACCAATGCGGTGGCATGCTGAGTGGGTTGCTGCCATGCAGGGTGGACCATGAGATCAAAGGGCAGGGCATCTACGCCTANCATCCCAACTGTGCCTGCCATTGCCCCCCCTGCCACTGCAATTGCTGAAGCACACAATAGAACACTTTGCGTCCATTCAGGTTCTGTGCTTTGGGTATCTTGGTCAACGACAGCTGAATGGGACATCTGGCCTTGGCATGTAGTCCTGGTGAAATAGAGCGAAGCTGAAACAGCAGCACACCCTTGGAAAATGTACAAAGACCAGTACATGATTGAGCAGCGAGGTACAGCAGCTTTCAGCAGCTGCAAACTAGCAAATACAACCCATAGCACAACTGCTGCGAAAAGCTTGTGGCTGGGTATCTGACTGAGCGCATCAAAGTACTTGGTTCGACTGCTACGTTGTACACGTTTTGAACGATGTGCTTCTGAGCTGCCGCTCTGCTCTATACCGTCCTGACAATCCTGTTGCTGCAGCAAAGGTACCTGGNACAAAAGCAAACACGACATTGACCTGGCCATCTACTGCAAACGAAAGCGTTGCAGCGCTGCTTGACAACAAAACCATAANCAACCTAAGGCCTGGCAGAACATGAACGCCAGAGCTTGCCGAATTGCGCGTGCACCACGAGCTCATGCTTGCATCATGTGAGCTTTAGCACGTCGCTCGTTTAATGACCAGAGCGCACAAGCAAACGGCCATCAGCCAGAATTGGGTACAAAGCCAGGCAGCGGTAGCGCTTTGACACTCGTGCCGTTTATCTGCTCAGGCTCGAGGACTGTTGTTGGAAATCAGCAGTCAAATTTGCGGTAATGACTTCTGTGACNGCCTGCCTGTTGAGGCCTGCCTGTTATGCACCCCTGTGTCCAACTCGCCTCCCCCCTGGAGTTCCACACAGAATAGATCTTACTTCTCCTGAAGTTGTCGTGGAAGGTGACATTCACTTTATGTATTGTGATACCCTGGCACGGACATCTCAAGTAACAGGTATTGGCCTTTCATGCACCATATGCTTGTTGCAAAAACCCATACGGTAATCACTTAGCCTGATTTGAATGAGCTGACTAATGGTGTATTAGGACCTGCAGATGAAGTGTCAGTTGCTTGTGTTGAGTACCAATGCACCCCTTGCAGAAGTTGTACAGGAGTTGTTGAGTGTGTTGNAGTGTCGCATTCCCCAGCAGGAAAGGTGCCATTTCTGCATTCGCCCATGGCTTTCCCAGATTCGCAGTAATGGAGACCAGCATCATGGCACGAAGAGAAAAAACAAGGACCGTCCAGCTCTAGCAACGCACGCTTCCCATCTGTGCAAGAAGTACTGCTTTCAGCAACGCAAGCAACGTCTGCCTGAGCAAATTGATGCTAGTTTACCGAAATTGGCAGCGGTGGTGTGTAGGAAGCAGGCCATCAATAGAATGACGACTGTCGATGCTTTCGCCATCTTGAAGAAACAGTCACGTACAAGCAGAACGCAGATGCCGCATTGTCGAACAAGACCAANTCTTGCGGAGACATTGAATGCGAGTGGAATTTGCCATGTGGCTCACATGATTTTGCCAAACAAGCTAACCGCTTACCTTGCACAGACACATACATTCAAGAATTATGTCTCAGCGAGAGCGAAGAGCGCTGTTGCAAAATTCTCGATCTTCATTTGAGTATTTTCCGGATGACTGTGGCACAAGGCGTTTTGGAAATATGATGAAGAAGAGCGTGCAAGACGTGAACAGCCTCTATGACATCTATCAACAGCTACCAAATTTCGCAACAAGAAAAGCACACTTGGGCTTCTACAGACTCCTGAGCTAACAATGACTCACCAACTGCTATCACCNTGCATGTCATCATGTCTGCATCAAGTTGCTGGCCTGGCTGTATCACAGTACAAGATAGCTGTGTTTCCATAAACAATATTCTCAATTTCTTGGCTTTATCCCATTGTGTGAGTGGCATGTTTGAACTCGCAGCAGGATGTGTGACAGTTGAGGATGAGTAACGGTTGTTGACATACGCTGCAGAGCAGGTTTGTGTGCATATCTGTCGCGNTGTGACGACCCATGTTGCAAACACTGACAATGCAGCAGTGCATTTGCGCTCGCACGCTCTGCTCCCTGTGTGTTTTGAACTGTTGCGTGTCTGACTGGCACATGGCAGTCCTGTGGCCGAAACCTCATGCTGCCTGCAGACAGCTGGAGTTGTTGCTCTGGGCACTCTGGCGGCACAATTTGCTTTGGGGTCAGACCTGCTGCTGTCTGTCATCCAGCCGCGAATGAATACAGTCATCCATGGCCGTATAGAGGGGGGCCTGTTGTACACCTCTGCTCACATAGCACGCATCAAAGCACAGGTACGCAGCTATCTGGTGCATATGTGCCCTCAACTGACAAAGCTGGTATTGGCATACGAGCATATTGTATCATTGCATTGCGCGCCAAACTTCTGCCTTGCGCCATCAAGCAGTATTGCCTGCTGTCAACGTGGGCATTGCAGACAGCACTTCAAGCCAGCTGAGCTGGGGTATATGTCATGACCAGGCATTGCACCACCTGTTGCATCGTGCGCTGTCATCTCCTTCCAGACCACAGTGTTTCAGGCAGTATTTGTGGTCGTCTGCACATCATGTTGATTGGACGCAAAGCAGGGCCAGTCACAACTTACAAGNGTTGGTGCCAGGGCTCTGCCAACAGTGTTGAACTCCTACAGGAACTTTTTTGAGGTCAGCCTTTCTGGGGGTGCCAAAAGTCAGCTGTTCTGGGGACTCACAAAACTCATGTACATGTAATGTCGAATGTTACTACATGTATCCACGTGTACATACTGTGACACACTCCCTGTAGTTGTCCATGTCATATCTGTCATCACCTCTGTGCTCACTTGAATTCTGTTTGCAGGGTGCTCTGCAAAGCCTCAAACTTATGAAGGCCAACAAGCGAAAGTTCACCATCCTGCACGGACTGAATGGCCGGATCCAGCCTGGCAGAATGACGCTGCTGCTGGGACCTCCTGGTGCTGGCAAGAGCACGCTGCTCATGGCTCTGGCTGGCAAGCTGCGCAACAGTGACCTCAATGTGAGCTGGCTTGTCAACCCCTCACATCTTGTCTATTTGCAGCCATGCATGTCCAGCTGATGTTGATCAATTGTGGCTTCCTGACATGCACTGATGTTGGACTGAACTTATTGCCTCTTGATGTTCTGGTTCCCCAGCATTTGTGACATGCTGCAGTGTACGGGCGCGTGTAATTCTTCGGCTCCTTGTAGCTTCAGGTGCCTTGCATGTTGAGTGGTGCACTTCGTACTCAGCACACAAAGGTCCATCAGTGTTGGTCTGCATGCATGCCACAGTGACTGGTTGGAGCGCAGGTCACTGGCAACATCACGTACAATGGTCACAATTTCACTGAATTCATTCCTGAGAGGACAGCAAGTTACATTGACCAGACTGACACCCATTTGGCTGAGCTGACTGTGCGAGAGACATTTGACTTTGCTGCTCGCTGCCAAGGAACTGGCCACAAAGCAGGTAAGTTGCAGACATGTCCGTCAACTGTGCCAGCATGATGTGTGCCACGTACCAGGGCTGTGTCTGTAAATTTTTTGTCACATTTTACAGCATCCTTGCTGTTTCCTGTTCCAAGCTGCAATGTGGTGCCTACTTGTCCTGGTGCGCTGTGTCAAATGCCCTGCGCAAACTGACCGCTATCTTTGTGTGGAAACCTGTGTTTTGGTCAGATCAGTCCTCTGACTTGCAGCAGACTTGTGTACTTTTTTACAGCTGAACAGCAGGCTTAGATCATAGAGTCAATCAACGCCAACTTCCACTTGGCATGCACACCCTGCATATGATGCTCCAGCAAGTGTACCTATTTTGTGACATGGTCTTGAAACTGTACTTGGACACTGCACTTGCAGAGGAGCTGCAGCAGTTGAGGGCAAGAGAAAAGGAGGCAGGCTTGCCTCCTGATTGGGAGATCGATGCTTTCATGGCTGCTGACTCTGTCAATGGCAAAAGGGAGGCAATTGCCACTGAATATATCCTCCGGATTTTGGGCTTAGATGTGAGCATTGGCTTACACAGTGTTGTTGCTGCCATGCTTGTGTCTACGCAGGCCTACCCTTGTTGAGTGCCTGTCCTTAGGCATCTGATTCCTTGTTGACTGAATGTGCACACATGTTCACATGGCCAGGCTTTGCCACACGTTGACTGCACATCTGTTCGTGCCAAATGCATATCTGCACTGCCAGTTGCGCTTGCTGTACACGCTGGCTAGCCCGCTGCACAGTCTTGAATGCGGTAGTTTTTGCATACCTCAGCTCCTGCTGACTACAACACTGCTGCATTGACGGGAGTTTTGTCAAAAGGTGGCATTGTAATTGCTTCCATGTGTTGATCACGTCACGCTTTGCCTACACAGATGATTGCCGACTTCTCAGTGGCAAGTGACATGACCAGAGCTGGTTCGATTGTGGTTTCTATGTGCTGATCAACTGGAGCTATGCCCATGCAGATCTGCGCCGACACCCCAGTGGGAAGTGACATGATCAGAGGTATCAGTGGCGGTCAAAAGAAGCGGGTCACTACTGGAGAAATGCTAGTGGGCCCAAAGAAGACACTGTTCATGGATGAGATCAGCACTGGCCTGGACAGCAGCACCACATTCCAGATTGTGAAGGCCATGGGGGACTTTGTGCACCTGCGGGATGGCACTGTCCTCATGTCTCTGCTGCAGCCTGCGCCTGAGGTCTACAACCTGTTTGATGACATCCTACTGCTGTCAGAAGGTATGCAAATGCGTACTTGGACAGCTTGCTGCATGGCGCATCATGTTGTGTCTTGCGTGACTTTGTGAGAATTTGCTGCAGCTGTATATGTCGCTGCACTTGCCTGGTGTGCAGCATAGCAACAGTGGTGTGCAGCATGTCAGATAGCATGCTACATTGTAGGTGCTGCCAACTTCACCCAGTATAATGTTGTGGCATGTAGAGGCTACGTACCTTAGCACAGATTATCTTGATGTCATGCTGTCGTTCCCTTGCTTGAATTATACATTGTCAATGTGTGTGAGTGCTGTCACTCGTGGGACATTTGGTAGAGCACAGTTTTGTTGTTTACAGGGCACATTGTGTTCCATGGACCCAGGGAGGAGGTGGTAGGCTTCTTCGAGTCATGCGGCTTCAAGTGCCCTGAGCGTAAGGGCATTCCCGACTTCTTGCAGGAGGTCACATCCAGGAATGACCAGCAGGTATTGCATATGATTTGCCATCAACAGCATCACACACATGTCAGCATGCGCCAGGTTCTTGTTGGGTTCCTTGTTGGTTGTCACGCATATGCTGTGCTGGGGCTCAAGTCATGTGCTGCCTGCTGTACCTTGCCACAGGCTTATCTGGGCAGACAAAGCTGATGATGTTGCATCTTCCCCACACTTCAGTCTGCACTGAGCATACTTGCCCCTAATGTTGTGCATCAGCCATTTGCAACACAGGCACTGTTCCTGCTGTACAGCAAGTAGGCCTGCCTCAGGCAAGAAAGGGACAGCGTGTCACCACAGCTGGAGGGCAAGAGGATTCAACTGACAACTTGTGTGTTAGGTTGCTGGCTGGCCCTCAGCCTGTCCTGCTGTTTGGCTGCTTGGGCTGTCAACTCTTTACACAAGCCCCAATCCATGTACCATGCTAACAGGGACATGTGCTCTGCAGCAATATTGGACTGGGCAGAAAGGCTGGACGTACGTCCCTGTGGTGACATTCGCAGAAGCATTCCAGAACCACAGGTCTGGCAAGAATGCCATGGCGGGTTTGGCTGTGCCTTTTGACCAGAGCAAGGAGCACAAGGACGCCCTTGTCACTCAGAAGTACTCCCTGTCAAGTACGCCTTCTGCTTGGTGCCTGTGGAGTACTTCATGTCAAACAAGCTTGTGCTTGTGCATGTGATGGCCTTTGATCCAAAAATGGTCTGCCAAGTGCTTGAGTGCCTGAAACTGCCTGTGACTCAAGCTAGGACAACACGCACTGTTCTCCTCTGGCTACTGGTCCCAGAGCATGTACCTATGACATCAAGATGAAAAGGAAATGTGTCACAGCATATGTATATCATAACTGGCCTGTTCCCAAGCAGAATGCGCACCGGCAGGCACGTATTGCGTCAAGCATATTGTAGCTGGCATGCATCACAGACGGCTCCAGCAGCCTGGCTTTGCTTCAAATGTTTGTATAGCTCGGTATGGCTGTTGGCTGTGGTGTGCACGCTTGTGAGTTGGCCTGCAGGCTTGGGTTGTTTTCCTGTTCCTGCCTGCCTGTGTCTCTAATTCTTTGAGAAAGATCAACTTTCAACTCTCTCGAGCTTGCCTGTTCCTGTCCTGTCCTGCCTGTCCTGTCCTGTCCTGTGTGGTTCTACTCATACATGGGCTCCATACTCAGTTGAGTATGTGCTGTAGCATACTATGCGTGTTGCCTGACAGCAAGGAATGCTGCTGCAGACATCCAAGCTTTCAAAGCCACAATGAGGCGGGAGACCATCCTGATCCAACGCACCTTGTTCGTCTACATTTTCAAAGCTGTGCAGGTACATGCTCATCTTGATGCATATGCCTCTGAGGCTCATCCTACTGGTTGCAGTTGCTGACTGTGCCCAAGTCTGAAATATTGCCGACAATGCTGCTTCCTGGGAGCAATTGTGTGATTGAAGTGAAATGTGCTGCAAGTCTGCCAACTGCTTTTGTTGTTTGCATGTCTATGACACACAAGTTCACACTCTCGTGCCCATTGTCTTCAAGCAAGGCCATGCTTTTGCCTGCTTTACCTTTGCTAAATGTAGCTGTGCTGGATGTAGCTTTGAATACTGCTCTGAGAGTGCTCACACGTGTTTTGAGCTCACAAGCTGCAATGGACGTTGTAAACCATGCCATCAAAAAGAACGCCGCCCCTGTGCTTTACAGCTGGTTTGGTGTGTGCAGGCTGCAATTGTGGCAATCATTGCAGCCACACTCTTCTTGAGGACCCACCTGCATCCCAACAGTGTAGCAGAGGGTCAGCTATACAGTGGCTTCCTCTTCTTCACCCTGCTCCAGATGTTCTTCAGTGGCATTGCTGAGATGACGTTTGCTGTAAGGCATCCCTTGAAGTGAAGCGTTGCGCAGTGTCTCGCAGACGTTTCATACAGCTTAGTGTAGCGACACTCAATGCATCATCACACATTCCCAATGCCGTGGCGGTCATTGACACTGTTTGTAATTTAGATCTGAGAGCCCTGATGCATGTGTGCATGCAACACAGTGCAATGTGGCATTGTTGCCTTCTTCTTTTGTTAAGACCGTGAGGGCATGCGCATTGTCTTCACAAGGCAAAGGATGCCCATCCTCATTGTGACTTGACATATTCAGCACCTGCGACATGCTTACACCTGACATGGTCATCTTGCATAGTTCTGCTGCCTCACCACTCAAACAGCTACCTGATAGTGACGCCACTGTGGCCGTGCAGATTGACCGCCTGCCAGTGTACTTCAAGCAGCGTGACAACTACTTCTTCCCAGCCTGGACTTTTGTCATCCCGACAACTCTCATGCGGCTGCCTGTGTCCTTTGTGGAGTCCCTGCTGTACACCGTGATCACCTACTTTGAGATTGACCTAGCTCCAACAGCTGGAAGGTACCTTCCCCCGCCGCTTTACCCCTCCCATGTTACGCTTGCAGTACTATTTGACTGCTGCACTGTGTCTTCTGGACGGACGGTGTGTGGCAAGTGTCGCACACACGCCTTGTTCGCTTTCAGATCTGCTGCATATATGTCTGCATGAATGGTAACAGCAGCAAACTCTGCTGGTGCTTTGTGTGATATTTTGCATGTTTATGCATGGAGTTCCATACCTAGTCCGATTGCCACTGATGCACTTTGACTCTTGAGTGGACTTCGTTGCTGCATCAGTATCAGGGGTCAGTCATAAGATTGCTGTGGGTGCCACCCTTCTATACCCCATGCACAGACTCAGCTGAACTGCATCTGGCTACAAGCTGTAAGATTGCAGCCGCACAATTGCAGGTATGGGCTGCCACGGTCTCTTGCCTGCATTCAGTCAGTGTTGAATGCAGTCAATGAGGGCAGTGTGCATCTCTGTTGAAGCTTGCTGTTTTGACACAGCACTGCCAGACTCAATTCTTGCTCCTCTGTGCAGGTTCTTTGTGTATTGGCTGATTCTGTTCCTGGTGCACAACATGGCCGTCACCCTGTTCAGAGCCATTGGTGCATTAGCCAGGGATCTGGTGGTTGCTAACGCCATAGGCTCTCTGTCTCTGCTGGCGATCATGATGATGGGAGGCTTTGTGCTGCCGCGCAACCAAGTGAGCCCTCGACCTCATGCATCAGCTTGCAGCATTTGCTTGCCTGTGCACAAAACAGTTTAATTGTCCACTCCGGGCCCTTGTCAATAATCAAAGCCCGTCAAAGAGCTTGCTGTTTCTCCTTCTGCTTGCAACACCACTTTACCCCAGCATGCGTACCATGAACTCTGTCCATAACTTTTACTTACATCTCCATTTTGCTTGAAGTAACTCTGATGTTGATGATGAAGCTACTCCAAGTCACTTAGCAGTATACTGAAGTCGACACTTCCTGCGGTACCAGGCAGTCTGCCTGTCACACGCATGCATGTCTGTCCACCTTCAGCTGTACAAATGTTGTTGGTGCGTTTGGCATGCCTGCAAGGAACACCCTGCATTGTCTTGTTTCAAAGAACTGCCTTGCAAGACAATGCTGTACACTGCCTTGCAGGTGCATCCATGGACAATCTGGGTGTACTGGATCGACCCCTTGCAGTATGCTCAGAGGGCCTTGATCATCAATGAGTTCACTGACAGCCGCTGGGGCTCTGGGCCCGGCTCTCTAGGAGACACTCTGCTCACCATCAGATCATTCCCAGGTCATTACTGGTGAGTCGCAAGGGGCGTGCATCTCGAGTTGCTATGCTGCTTGTTTTACAGCTGAGGTTGCATTTGCACCATTCATCCACAATTCTGGACTGCTTTGTAAAGCCTCTTCTTATAGTACAAATAAATGCCAGCTTGACCAGAGTTGCCAGGCTGTGTGACACACCTGGCGGCCGTTTTTCTTGTGACCACTGTATTCTCTTTCTGGCCTATTGCTTATTAGATATGGTATATTATCAAGCTGCATGTAGTTTCACGCCAACACATTGTAGCCCTCGTCAGGCTGTATCCTCGCTTCACTTGTCTTGCAGCTGAGCTCTGCTGTGAGGTGTGCTCATGGGTGTCAAATGTCGACGTTGCAGGTGGGTCTGGGTAGGTGTGGGCTACCTGATTGGCTGCATCATCATCTTCCACATCATTATTATTGTAGCCCAGAGATTCCTGGGACCCCTGGACANTATGGGCTGCCACGGTCTCTTGCCTGCATTCAGTCAGTGTTGAATGCAGTCAATGAGGGCAGTGTGCATCTCTGTTGAAGCTTGCTGTTTTGACACAGCACTGCCAGACTCAATTCTTGCTCCTCTGTGCAGGTTCTTTGTGTATTGGCTGATTCTGTTCCTGGTGCACANACCCAGTGGTGCTACCAGCAGGAGATGGGCTGCCTGCATCAGACACCAGGATATGTTACGGCTGGAAGGCGGTGCACTAGAGACAAAACCTGGGGACAGCAACCCAGCATTGCTGGCAGAAAAGGGTGAGGTAGGCCGGGGATAGTTGTGATGGGAGGGAGCACTACCTGAGGGAGGCAATGGTGATGCTGTTGCAGCAGCACTGCCTGAGGAAGGTGGAGGGGACGTGGTGCCCACAGCAGCACTGCTGACGGCAGGGNGCAAAATACAGATGTACCATGCAACAGCACCATGACCACAAACTTATACATGCTACAGCAGATTGGAGAGATTCATACATGTGATGCAAGCTTGGGCAGTGGAAAGCATGGTGGCATCAAAGAAGCATGCATGCAGGATCATGTCTGCCATACTTAGCTTGCTTTTTGATGCAATGACTGTCATGGGAAAACAGCTGCATCTCAGGCAGCGCAAATGCATCACAGGCAGCATGGTTGCGGCACGCATGCAAATTGTGCTGCAGGGACTTTATAGTGATGCATCTTCCATACCAGCAAACATTTACAACATACAGGGTGCCTACCCAAATTGTGAACTGGAACAAATGACTCACCTTGCACATCCTCAAAGCTCTTGCTCTCATGATGCTTGTGAGACTTCTTGTCCTTGTGCTTGCCATCCTGGTCAGCATGTCTGTCTTTGCCTACATGCTTGTTGTCATCGTGATGCTTAGGCTTGCCTGTGCAGCACAGTGCATGTCACCTTCCACCACATTGAGGCAGCATTGGTCTGATCTACCACAGCACTGCATCAACTGCTCTAGGTGTATCTGAAGTTAAACCAGGACCGCAAGCTTTGAAATGGGAGTGCAAGCTGACAGACCATATACACTGGCGCACAGCCAAATCAGATGACTTAGTGTACACAAGCAAGCTGTGTCTGCACAAACTGCATGCAACAAGGCAGCATGAACAACATGCGAGCCACGTACAAGTCTTGAACCCTGAGCTACTTTGAGCTTTGTTATCTCAAGCTGCACAACAGCTTGAACTGCATATTTGCAAGTATCATGAGCATGTGAAAACCTCCACAGGGTGGATCACAACAGATAGCGGGTTCACTGAGATGCAGAAGGTCGCTGCGCAGACGCAGAGTTGCCCTTGCCTGCATGTTCCTTGTGCTTGTCATGCTTCTCCTTGTGGTCGTCGAGAAGGTGACGGCCCTGAGGACCATCTTCAGAGTGAGGCGGCCTAGGGTGGTCCTCACGGTCATCTTCACCATGGTGCTTGCCACAAGGGCCCTTGACTTTGATAGAGTTGAACCTGCCGTTCAGTCCGTCACATCTAGCCTCAGCATACACATCATCTGCAGTCCAGCAGCAGGCACATGTCATTGCTGGTGTAGTTCAGAGCAACCAGCTTTCTGCGCCGCGCCATAGTCAGTAGAAATAACAGTGAGACCGTCACAATGAGACATTGCAATCCTTCGCATTCTGTAACCTGCTGACCACTGCCCTGCTCACAAAACATCTCTGTGGCACCGCTGTGACAAATTCGAGATGGTGCTTGCTTGCATCAGCTGTCAATGACCAATCTGCGTCAGGCTTCAGCAACTGGCAGCAATATGTGTCGCGTACACATGATGAGCCACACACAAACTCATTGTAGCATGCCCAGCACTGCCATGATTCTTTATATAAAAATGATATGTACTTGACGTTTGTCATCCATTGAGCCAGCAACCTACCAGATGCAGCAGAAAGCCAGTTCTCATCTGTGTTGTTTAGCTCAAACTTGTCCCAATCAACGCTGTTGGGGGTATTTAGGTCAGAATTAGCCCTGAGACCCACTGATGTGCCCAGGCACCCATATGCCCTACTGGCTTTGATGAACTTGCCATTGGGAGATTTGAAGCCTTTGCTTGCAAAGCTTTGAAATGCACCCTCGCAAATGGANGACGCATAGCGTGTATTCCATTGACATTGCTGTAAATCAAACGCAAGCAGGCATTGAAGCAGACTTACCTTCAAGATTGGCAAATGCCCTGCGTGCTTGACTGCGGAGGTTACTAGGTTGCTGATAGAGTTGAGTTCAATGGACAAGCCAAGCTTGCGCTGTCGTAAGGCTTGAGCAATTGTAGTTGCTGTCATGTGACCCAGCCGGACGTCAACCTGCAGAATGGCAGGACAGCAGCTTGCATCGACGTAGCTCAACATTTTGACAAGCCCAAGCCCAGCATGTGTGTGATGCTGGCTTTGTGAAAGGGTATACTGGCCAGGTGCTGTGTTGTAGCCACAGCATGCATGTAACAGCACTTCGTGGCTAACGGACCATCTGCATGATTTATCTACAGCTGTCTTACCCATACCTGTCTTATACCATACACGGTATACACGCAGCACCAGCAGGTCCAGCAGGCAAGCTTAAGCCTTCCGTAAAAAAACATCTGCCTTGTGTAGAGGTTTGATTCAGGCAGATGCTGCGCACAACAGTACCTTGTAACCATGCAGCTTGTTTTTGAACTCCCAATCTTCCAAAGCATCCAAAAGGATGTTGAGGTTTTCTCGTGCATACCCTTCCTTCCGTTCATCATGTCTGTTCTCATCCATGTTTGATTCTGCAACATGGGGGCGCAGCTTCATGGGTTTCTCCAGGAATGTGAAACAGCGTTGCTGGTACGCACTGGCTAGAGCTTCCCTTAGCTTCATGAGGTTCAACATGCCTGTCTTAGTGAATCTGCCCTCAGGACAACTGCAGACAACACTGCATTTGTGAGCAATATTGTAGTGCATCTTTGACTTGATGCTCCTAATGCATGCTGATGAGCATGGCAGTGAGCAAATTATGACAAAGTCCCACCAGGGTAGGCTTGATTCAGAGATCTGGCAGCCTGTTCAAATTGACAACGATATGGTGGTCAATAGCAGCATGCAGGACATAACTTGAGTTGCTCATTCAGAAGTGAACCGCAAGGACAGCTTTCAACATGAATATGCAATACAGTGCAAATTACGGATGCATCCAAGCGCATCAGGCTGTGACATACCGTATGTCTGCCCCAAGATAGCTTGCAGATTCTTGGAGCAAGCTTGTAAGCGCCTGGAGATCAGCTGCCAGTTCAGCGCTCATGTCAAGGGTACCATCCGGGCTGCAAAGCATGAGCTTTGCGATTCAGATGATCATTGAGCAAACAGCACTCAAGAAGCATGCCGCAGCTCTAAATGTATGCTGTACTATGTATAAATGAAGCAAGTAGCTTGTCTGCATGCAAAGCCTCTGTCTGTTATGACACACAGGCAAAACCAGATGACTTTGTGGCATGGTGTCTGGACAATTGGCTAATCAACACAGTAAGCACTTTATTGCTGGCAAATTTCACGCATTGCCGCAGCAGTTGATAAATGCAAGTGGCACAGTATATCACATGGTTTGTTATACAGTGCAGCTGCTATGTGCTACTTGCAAAGCAACAAGCTGTACCTGCCAAGGATCTTCCTTGTATCAAATCCCTTCAAGAACCTGATTGTCAAACGACCTGACTCAGCATTGCCCAGCTGTATGTGATTGTAAGTGTGGGGCTCACAGAGTTGCTGAAACAATTCCTCTGGCAAACCATGGTCGCCATCCATTTCTGCCCTACATTCAGACACAAAATGATTAGTAACTTCGCTAACTTTGCTCACTGACAAAGCAACCTGCATACCACCAATTACCAATCTCATGGCAAGAAGCATGCATGTGGTCATCCAGATGACCTAATTGGCCTGAACACTTCACCAACACATGTCTTGTGCAGCCACATCTGTATGCTGTCAGGCCTCATTGCTCACCCAAAGCCCATATATTGAGCATGCATGCATGTGACAGAAAGCTATCTTTGTATCAGTTACATATGCAATGCGTAGACACTCACACACCAGCCTAAGGTGAGCAGTTGCAACTGCCACTGTATGCACTCAGCCTGAGGAAGAAGAATGGACATATTCAGCTACAAGTCTGCCCAATCTGTGATGTTTAGCACACCTGAAGACCTTGTTCTGTACAAGAACCTTGATGGTGGCACAGGCCTGTGCATATCGCAACACAGCAACAGACGGTTGCACGGTAAAGCTGGCTTGATTTGCTTTGGCTCCTTCCAGAAGGCAATCAAGCACCTTGACAAAGTTGCCCAATTGCCCAGTACATTCTGCCAGCATCTGTTCAGAAAAGTCTAAAAGCCAGCAGTTGTTAGGTGGCTCAGGAGATGGTTCCCATGGAAGATGTTGCATTCTGGCATCCCGCCAGGCTTTTGCATCTCGGCATTTGGCATCATCAAATGGTGCAAAGGTTTCCAGCAGATTTGGGGCCTTGTTCTGTCTGCAGAACACACATAGAGCTACTTCATGCGCTTCGTCACCTTACATTGCCACCTCTGTTTACCAGACCGCAGTGCCTTCTGCTATGTCAGCCTTACCTGAGTTGTTGCACCTCCTGATTCGTGCGAGACTTGACTTCCTGCCGCAGGGCACGCCTGAAATTATATGCCCAGTCGTAATTGATGCTGTAATCGGTCATCTCATCGTCACTGCGAAAGCCTCCTCCCCTGCTGGCCAAGACGTGAAGCACCCTCAAGGCAGCTTCTTGTGGGAGCTGCGCCTCCTGTAGCCACTGTTTAGCTTTGTGAAAGCCCTGAGGCTGCTGAGCATAGCCTTCTCTATCTAAGTAGGTCAAGATCATGTCCTGGGCCAGTGCACCACGGCCTGCATGTCATTGTATGCTTCCAAGGATTGTCGTGACTAGACAGTTCGACGCCACTGGCGCTCCCACTGCATGCAGCGACTCCTTGCGCAGCCACACCTGTCGTGGCATTCCCTGGCGCAGTAGCTGAGAGCAGCAGCCATACGTCTATATACTGTTGTGGACTCAGCACACCATTGTAGTGGTTATGTTCTTCTGTGAAGCCTCTAGCATGGTCCAGCTGTTTTTCATAAGATTGCTTAGGGCTCAAACCAGCGAACTCGAGCCAACGCTGCACGGGCGGGGCGGGCTGTGGACCCATCGCGTGACTGCAAGTGACGGTTTCACCGTGGCAAACACGTCTTCACTGTGACTTCAGCTAGTATGCTCGATCATACTTTTCAACTCAGTCCCTGTTATTTCTCTGAGGATGCCGTGCACGATGCCGTCACTATGGGCTTCATTTTCTTCCATTGATCGCGATGGCGTTTTCAGTGTCCATTTTGGCGGGAGGATTTCGCTGCTGTCAGCTTGCTTCCAACCCGCCCGTTTAAACAGCGCTGAGCGCAGCAGAGAAAACAGGCCGCTAATGCTTCCCCGAGCCCAGCAATCGTTCAGCCGAATCTTTCAACATATGTAGCTAGAGAAGCGGTCAGAAAGCAAGCCAGGCGTACTACGCGTGGTGGTCACCAGGCCGCGACTGCCTTGGCTACGCAAGCAGGTGCTGCAGCTCAGGTAGCTACATAGGCCGAAGCAGAGCAATATGTTCTTGACCCGGGCAGGTCTAAGTCCCTTGCAGAACTGCAGGCTCAAGCTAGACGGCAAACGACTGATATTCGGCAGCATGACCCAGCAACGGCAGCCGCCGCTTGCCAAACAGCACGTGCAGCTAAAGCCCTGCAGAAATCCGCGGCAGCCGAAGCCAAGCAAGCGAGACTTGCGANTGCAGCAGCCACAACAGGTTTATCAAATACCGTTCTGATGTACATCTCACTGCAACCTCACTGTCAGCAACAACAACAACAGACTGCTGTGTGCATGCAGGCAGCTAGTATGCGACCACATGAGCATTGTGCCTTCAACTGCTGCAATGTACATCACACTGGAACCAGCAAGAAACCAAAGGACTACGCTCAGAGAGGGCTCAATCAATCACTTCAAGGAGGAAGAAGTTGTAGATGCAGCTCACCAAGTAGTAGTAGTCCTCCGCATAAGGAGAGCCGCTATGGAGGGACTTCCACTGAATGCGCAAGATAGAGTCAATCTCTTCGGCATCCATGTACTGAGATCCCATGGCCATGTGGTGCCCCCTGAAGGGGCCATGATGGTAGTCCCTACCCATGTAGTGGCCGCCCCCACGCCCAAAACCTATTGGTGGTGGAAGCCCTGTGACACCAAATCAATCTGTTGCTACAGCATCCCTTTTTAGGTGTGGCATGACTGTTGGTATGTAGAGGCTTGTTCCAAGCAATGTATCATGCAATGTATGACAAGATGTGAAATGCATGGAGCCAACTATCAGCAGAGCCCATTCGACACTTCATGGTAGTGACAAGAAAGCAAGATCAGCACATGCATGCAAGGGCCGTGGAGGCGCTAGTATGTGTCATGTGTAGAATCTGAATTCAGCAAGATCTTGGTTTTTTTGACATATCACAAAGGTTGTAGCTAAGCAATGACATTTGGCAACATTGACTCTGCACAATACAATGTTGTATGACAAGAACAGGCAGACCTGGCACATGCCCCATGTAAGGTCTAGGGGGACCCCTATGCATTGGGGGCCCTGGACCCCTCCTGGGCATGGGGGGTCCCACTGGTCGCTGATGCCGCATCATGGCCTGCTGACGCAGCATCTGCTCCTGTTGTTCCCGCTGGATGGCTGCCAGGGAGGGAGTGGGCCGGATGGGGTACAGGGGCCGGGGGGGCTGGGGGCGCATTGGTGGGGGCATGCCTGGACCCTCTGAGTTGCTGCCTATGGCAGGCGGCATGCTGAGTCCGTTCATTTGCCCTGCGTTCATCCAGTACATGTTTCAGACGTAAGGTGGGAGGTATGCAAAAGCAGGACAGACAGAGATAAGGGACATGATGTAGTTGACAAGAGCAGCAGGGGCTGCATGGGCGTGATTGGGCAGGCTTACTGGCAAGTTTGAACTTGCAGCAGGGATGCGTGAAGTCAGGTGGAGTGGCATGTTCCAAACAGGACTGCAGGAGTGGGAAAGCTACAAGAAAATGGCGCATGACCACGCTGTATGTCAAGCACCCGTACACAGAGACCTGTGGCGAAAACAGCTGGTGTAATAGGCCTACACCGGGTATGCTGAGCAACAGTACATACAAAATGTTCAGAGGCTCCCATGCAAGGCCATCGCCAACCACCCAATGACAATGAGAGCCTGGGTTCAGAGGTGCACCATTGAGCTGTTGCTTGCACATATGGCACCACCAGTCACTGATGCACAGACAGCACCAAGCAAATCTCACTGGAATCAACACCTACCTCTGAGATAGCTGGGCCCAACAGGGGAAGCCTGCTGCTGCAGCTGGCTTGCCAGCACCGACTGTGGCGTCTGCTCATCCCGGTTGAGACTCTGCAGGCTTTGCGGTTGGGACTGCTGGGTGGACTGTGTTAAGCGTGCAAGGGCAGCAGCAGCTGAGGGACTGTAAAGGCCACTGCTGCTCTGAGTGTGAGTGTATGAATTCTGAGGCTGTAGCTGCCTGTGCTGCTGTGACTGTTGCTGGTACAGCATGCGTGCCTCCAGGTCAGCTACAGTCAGGCCCTGCACATAGTCGGGCACCATAAAGCAGGGTGATGCTTATACAGAAAGACAACTTGAATCGGGCATAACATGCTTTGTGCTTGCAGGATGCTGGATATTACAATTATGGCTTAGCAGATCTCACAGTTACAGCTAGGCATGCACGGACCAATTTGGTGATGTCAGCTTCGGGTGACAGCCTTGTGTGAGACAGCTTGTCAACACTCACATGGCGTGAGTCTGGTTGGTGTAGCCAGAGTGAACAATATGCCCCTTGCTCACCATCAGCACAAGTAACTGCATGCACAGTCAGATGGCACCTAACAGGTTGTTGAGTGCACCTACACCTCGCAAGCCAGGCAGTATGCATATATCAGGAGAGCTGTTACCTGTTGACTGCCAGCATCGCCCCGCTGCAGGTGCTGCAGCAACAAGTCCGGCTGTTGTTGCTGCTGCATCTGCAGCAAAGCCTGCTGCTGTTGCTGCTGACGCTGGAGGTGGGCATGGTGTTGCAGTTGCGCTTGTTGTTGCAATTGTGCTGACAGGGGTTGTTGGGGCTGCTGCAACTGGCGTTGCTGTTGCTGCAGAGCAGCTAATTGTTGCTGCAGCTGGGGACTTGGCAATGGGGAGCCAGACTGAGAGAGATGCTGCATCTGTGCTGGTAACTGGGAAAAGTCCAAGCCTAGTGATGATGCATCTGTGCCAAATGTGCTGTAACTGCGGCCTTGACTTGCAGTGGGCTGTCCAAGGATACTGTCAAATGCAGATGACTGTGCAAATCCATAGTCAGCAAAAGCTGTGTTAGAATTGCTTGAGGGGGAACCACGCCGGAAGGCATCATATGCTGCTTGATCTTTAGGAGGCATGATAGTCCTCTCCTGCATGAGACACATGAATTTGGCACCAGAAGTCATGTCAAGTCTCCACACAAGAGTGCTGTCAGCACTGCTCCACTGATAGCATTGTATTTTGCTCTGCTGGAGGGTACAAATGAGATAGATCTGGATGCAGCAGGTGTCCTTGAGCAGAGGTTGGTGACATAGTGTATACCTGACCAAAACTGCCATAAGGAACGACAGGATCCAGCTCTGCCAATGTGGCATGTGCTTTTGATGCTTGCGCAGCCTGCTGAGGTTCATCAGCTTCCTCCAGACGCATGGAGTTGAACATTGATGCAAATGATAAGTCCTCCTCATCTCCAAGCAGTAGGTCCGCATCTGGTTGCTGCTCCTCTGGTGGGGCTTCAAGGCCCTCCTGCACTGTTGTTTCTGTTGGAAATCCTGACTGAGAGGTTCATGAGCACCCAAGCAGATTTGTTGTTATTTGCTAAAGCGCTGAACAACTTGCCTCTAAAGCACCCTCAAGGGAGGCTCCAGGCCCGGGTCCACCGAAGAAAGAATACTGATCGGCTCCAAATCCTTGCGTGTCCCCACTCTGCGTTAGCAGCTGATTTGTGCCATTTTGCTTTTCGAGAAACACGAGTGGCAAAGCACAACTGCAAACCTGGCTTGCTCCAAAGAAGCCATCATCTTTTGCCGGTGGACCTGCAGAATGCATATGAAAAGCGTGCCTGCACGCCGCATCGCGATGGCTGTACGGAAGTGAGGCTGCGCAGTGAGCCACACCTGCACTGTCGAAAGTAGCTGTATCGTCCGCTCCGTTCTCGAGCGCCATACCGCCTCGTCCTGCGGCAAGCTGTTACATACGATAGGCACAGAGTTACTACTTTCGAGGTGTATTCTGCGCCTGCCTACGGCAGACTCGAACAGTAAACGTACTCGGTCAGATCGTTGCAGGGGTAGACGGGACCAAGGCCAATGATCCTTATGTCATCCGTGTGGTGCATGCAGCGTTCTGGTCAAGGTGTCAACTGCACAGTTTCTTGTGATTTGGACAAACCTGATACCTGTCAGATGTCGTGATTCTACAGAGGGCGACATGCAAATTGTGTCATGACTTGACTTACAACTATGCAAGCTAATCTAGTTCGCAAAGACTGGCATGAGGTGTCCTAGCTTTTTACAGAGGCCCCTGGGGTTGTAAGCAGTTTCTGGTTAGCAGGCACGACAAAAAGCCGCTGCTCTAAGGACCTGTCTGCTACCAATGCAAAACGAATCCCAAAATCACTGTGACCTTGAGGGTAGATCAATGAGGTCATGATGTCACTCAACTTGCAATGCTGAACACACAACCCACAGCAGAAGTATGTTGCTATGGTGTGCACAGATGCTCAGATGTCACATGTTTGCCAGACAACAGGCACTCACCAGACATACATGATGCTGGCTCACACTGAGATTTGGTGCTTGTTATATTGCTGGAAGCACAGTGATGACATTCAGAATTAGGGTAGGACACGCCTAGTAGATACATAACATTGGCTGCTGTCATTATTACTGTGCTGACTGCCCATCCTCATTCTGCCAAATGTTGAGGCTACCTGTGTTGCAGTTGCTGCAGTGAGTGTGCAGCAGGGTATGTGCAGATTTGTTTCTGTTGCCTGTAAGTGCAGCTCAGATAGTGTCTGTGGCTTCAGCCCTTTGGCGTCTGCGAATCCAGGATGATCGTCACCGGCCCCTGCAGGCCAAACAGCCTATATTAGTGACAGGCTTGACCGCAGCCAATGGAATACTGTAAACCAGAACTGACATCATTGACAAGTGCCACATCCATCATAGCTCCAAACTCGCCATCTTTGACCTTGTCTTCGGCGTACTTGTCACGCATGCCTTGCACAAAGTCAGCATAGAAACCCTTGGCCTGCACAGGCACACAGAGAGCCTTTTTGATTCTTGTGTCAGCCCAAGCTTCAGAACAAATAGTGTCCTTGAGTCACAGATGGAAGCAGCTCCATTTCTGCCTTGCCTCGTCAGGGAAAGTGAATGCCTCGCCTTGCGTGACTCTCAAGTTTTGATCAATGTTCAGAAGAGCATATTTCAAACAGAGGCAATACACATGAGCACAGACAAGGTGTCATAGTTGTTGTTCAGGGAGTGTTGTGTCACACCTGCATCGGAGGCATGGCCAGGTGAAAGTCTGGCTTGTTGCCCTTCATGATGTTGAACAGGGTGAATTGACTGACACATAAGACTTCTAAACCTTGTTGGACAACCTGTATGGACATGACAGCATGAAACAGCTTCAGGCTATGCAAATGACTCAATCCCAATTGCAAACCTCATGTTTGCCTCACACTCTCATCCCAGCTGCGCCCACTTGTTTTATTTTGAAACAGTCGGGAGTTGAGTATCCGTCTGTGGCTGCATAACAGTGTCACAGATTGTAGTTGACATTCTTTGATCAACCGCGAAGACGTGCCTCTAAATACCGGCTTGCAATAGCTTACATGAAGTCGGCATCTGTCGCTAAATCTTCTGATCTGATGCCAACTAAACACAGCAGTCCAGGTCCGATTGAAGATATGGTTCTGCCGTCCACCTATACAGATCCTGCTGATGCCAACGGAGGCCATACCATTTATGTATGAAGGAGTAACATTATGTGCCTTGCCTGAACACTAGCCGACTTCACGCGTTGCACGACAGCTCTCATGGCTTTCACGGGCAGGCGTAGCGGGGGTGCCTTGCGCTTGCACAGACAAGGCTGAAAGAGCGCTACGGCTTGGTCTGCCTCGGCTGCCGTCAGCAGTTGCGTACGCGCAAATTGCATGTGCGACAGTGGTGTTTGAGAGTCAGCGGCAGTATCATGCATGCCTGCAGCCTACACCTTCCGCAGTAGCTTCTTGAGCGGCAGGGCTTACGAAGGAACCCTACCGCCTCTCGACTCCATGTGCAGTCCCTGTGTCTATTGCAGCTCGTGACGGGACACGACTTGACCTCTCTTCGAGGCAGCGAGGCTCGATAACGAATGCCCATTTGGTATCGGTTGTCTTGACGCCTGATCTGTGTCTGTGGGACTCCAACGAGCCCCTGCACTAGCTAAACAAAGGGAGTCATGGTCAAGAAAGCGAAAGGAAAGCATCGCCTTGACAAATTTTACCATCTTGCCAAGGAGCAAGGGTGAGGTCAACATGCGTGCGACGGCAATTCTGCGTCTCCGTGTCGGCAAGCTCTGTGAAGGGTTGCTGAGCCTGCTGCTGCTCTGTTAGGTATCGGTCTCGAGCAGCCTTCAAACTTATCCAGCTTAATCGCAAGTATCACTTCTTGGAGAGCAGCAAGACTCTGCTCGACTTGTGTGCAGCTCCAGGTATGCATGCTGCAGCTTATAGCGCTCTCTCATGCAGACAACACCTGCCAGAGCTCCACTATGCTTCTTTCAGTTATGAGAGTGCATGCACTTGTCATACCTCAACATGCACAGAGCATGCTGATGCTTCTGTGCTCATTATCTTTAGTTTGTTTGTATGCCTTGAGACTCTGCAAATGTTAGTGTGCATGTTTCAGGAGGATGGCTTCAGGTAGCTGTCAAGCATATGCCAATGAGCAGCCTGATCATTGGCATAGACCTTGCACCCATACGGGCCATCAAGAACTGCAAAACCCTAGTCGGTGACATCACTACACAGAAGTCACGCCAGGTGAAGTCAACTACATTGCACTGCTAGTACAGGATGTGAAGTGTATTGGTCACTGTTGCAGTGCATTGCACGCTCATAACAGGCTTCACTGCTGTCTGCCGTCTGCTCCTCTGGTCATCAGACAGTCTGCCCCAGTCACAGCTGTAGCTAGTTGTAAAACTGTGCACACTGCTGTGCATGACATCTCCCCCAACTGGCATTATGAGCATTGGGTTTCCGAAATTGCACTTCTGCTGACACAGTCATCCATGAGCATAGAGGTCATCTGACTTATGTGAACAGGAATGCCGCGCTGTGAGGAGGTGCCATACTTGCAGCTGCTGTGCTGTGCTGTACCTGCCTTTGCCGATGTGTTGTGCTTCGTCTACGCAACCTATGACCTCAAAGGTTTTGTTGATTTAAATCTGAATTGGCAAGTGCGCTCTTCCTGGAGGCAGCATCAGTCTCCAGATAGTCAAACAGAAACAGAGTCGCACTACCACTTGTGCCATGTCGCCCTGAACATGCAGTTCCATCTGTGCTTCACCCGCTTGCCATGCCGGTCTGTCCAGGCCGTCAGGGGGCAGCTCATACATTCAGTCATTCATGACTGGACACCTGATGCTGAAGGTGCTTATACTAACAGCTTGTCCCCCAACTATGCACTTCAACCTGTGTTCAAGCCAGTTGTCATGCTGGCCTGTGCAGGCCATCAAGAAGGAGGCAGGCGGCAGCTTGATGGATGCAGTCATTCACGATGGGGCGCCTAATGTGGGAGGAGCTTGGGCTAGCGAAGCCTACAGTCAGTCCTGGCTGGTGCTGGAGTCCCTCAAGCTGGCCTGTGACTTCCTGGCCCCCAGGGGCACCTTTGTCACCAAGATATTCAGGTAACACTTAGCTGGGCGTAGTCAGCCTTTGTGAGCATAACTAGAGAGCCCGTTTGCATGCATGCATTTGGGGTAGGCGCCTAATTTAGGCTGCTCTAGCAGCAGAGCAGCAGCAGCAGCAGCAAATCATGCGTCAGTGGTGTTGTGTAGGTTGGTGGTGCAGGGTGGTTGCATAATTTGGGCGGACAGCGCTGATATATTTGCATGCAGCTGCACAATGTCATTATGCTGTACCTTTGCTTCAGTACCAGCTCACATGTGAAATAAATTTGCAGATGTTCAAAAGACCCCATGTGGTCCATCATGCCAACACTCAGCCTGTGTGTGTGACAACAGCATGTTCTGTATATGTGTGAAGCCTGTAGACCTTCATGACATCTCTGCTTGCTTGACAAAAGTGTCAATTTGAGTAACTAATGCGGCTGGACATCTGCAGTCAGTGGTCACGTAAATCGGGCACAACAGCAGAGCTAAGCACTTATCATGTGATTGTCTTTGCTGCAGATCTCAGGACTACAACGCGTTGCTGTATGCATTCAACCAGCTATTTGCCAAGGTGGAGGCGACCAAGCCTGCAGCATCAAGAAACACTTCAGCTGAGATCTTTGTGGTGTGTCTGGGCTATAAAGCACCTTCCAAAATTGACCCCCGCCTACTTGACGCCAAGTACTTATTCAGGGTAAGCTGCTGTGACCACATGCACACCTTGCCATCAGAGCACAACAACCCATGCCAAGCGAATGTTGTCACATTAGTTCTTGCTGAATGATGTTGCGATGCAATCGGTACAGTCAAAGCGCAGCACGGCAAGCTATGCCCAGGTGATGGTACTACTTGCTGTAACAGATCTGGTATCCTGGTGTAAGCTAATGATTGCATGACACAGGCGGGTAGTGTATCACAAGGGGCATTATACAACAGAAGCACTATATCCTTGAGTGCTGCTTCTGTCTTGCTGCAGGATGTGACTGACGCTCCCAAAAACATGGGCCCAGATGCCCTGCTGAAGCAGAAGATCAAGCAGAAGAGGTTCAGGGAGGGCTATGAGGAGGGCCTTTCCACCATGCACAAGCCCTCAGCAGCAGCAGCCTTCATCCTGTCAGATGCCCCAGTTGAGGCACTGGGGCAGTTCAGCCAATTTGTCCTGGAAGGCCCTACAGCAGAAGCCTTTCCTGGGGCAGAACTGGCTCCTGTCTTTGCCAACTTTGTTGCAGAGCACCCAGCAACTGTCCCTGAGGTCAAGGCACTCTGCCAGGACTTGCAAGTGTTGGGACGCAGTGAATTCANTGGTGCTATCCATGCGAATATGCAGACATGAGGTAGCAAGTGCAAATGTGGTATGCTGAGTTGCCATACCTGCACATAGTGAAGCGGCTGGAACATCTGTTGCAATGCTGCAAAGTGTTTGGGCAGGCGGGGGTGCAGGATGACAACAGGGGGTCTCAACGGGTCACAGCGTCGCAGCTGCTCTACAAAGTTGTAGAAGCTCTCTTCTGCTCCACACACAATGACATGGCCCTTCAGGTTTGCAACTTTTTCTGCACCCCTGACCTGCACTGTCACTCTGCTTTTCCCTGGCTCAAGGGTGCTTACAGACAGCATCGTGATGATGGCAAAGACGTGGCACATGCTTATGCACATGCACAAAACAGTAGTGACAGTGCCCTTATATACAGGCGCATTCGCATGGAGCAATGCTTTTTGTTGCCATGACATGAGCCACATGAACATCTGATCTTTGTATGTCATGTTTGCCTGACAGGCATATCCACCTGTCAGGTGACAGGCACAAGCAGGCCAATNATTGCGGCTTCCGCACATATGTCCGGTCAATTATTGTAGCTTGGAAACTCTCCCGGATGTCATTGTACCACCATTTCTTTGCATGGCAGCCGGCTGTAAGTCGCTGGGTGTGCCCTCATTTCTAGTGTAGTCCCACTCAGCAGCCACCTCAGGAGCCAAGGACTGCGCGAGTTGCAGATGCAAGCTTTGTGGCTAGAGCAGTATGGGCAGCGAGTGCCAGCATACAGCTTGCCCACTTTTGCTTGCCATCTGTGAGGCTGACCCTTGAGGCAACAGCTACATATCCAGTGACACTTTTTGNAGCTCTCGCCTATCTCGCATAGCTCCGCTGTAGCTCGTATTATGCTCAGCAAGTCTACATACGCCGGCGACAAGACCTACAAGCTGTCACGACCTGACATATTGCAGTACATAAATCGCACAGCGCCGCGAGCATCATGCAAGATTATGTCCAGACGCGAGGTAACGCTTGTAGCTTAAGCTTGTACCTTGCCTGTTTGCACTGCGTGCTTGCCTGTGACGTACGCGTGAAAACCTCGTTCGCCTAGTGTGGTGCTGCAACTTTTTTGCTGTGTTGGCGGTTAAAGCTTCCGCGCAGTAGCTCCTTTGGATTGAACGCCGCGACCTGTATATTGTGTCGTGATCAGCAACTCTCGGAACGGCCAAGGGTTGACTCCGCGCCAGCGCAACATCCGTGAGCCTTGCTGCAGGGACGTACAACACATACATGGGCCGCATCCTGTGCTGGACAAGTTCCAAGGTTGCTGTGACCAGAACAGACATGCCGGAGCCCAGGCACGACGTCGAGTTAGACGTTCGAGAGGCAAGCCGTTGTCGATCAATCAAGACGGCCAAACAATGTCAAGTTACTGTGTGCAGACAGTACATGCTGTTGCCGCGCTTGTGGCTGATGTTCCTGTGCACCTGTTCGACGCTAGTCTTTAGTCGATTGAGTGCTGTCACAGAGCACTTACCAGTACTGCCCCTGCAGTCAGCGGTCAAAATGGGACCTTATTTTGTTTGGCATAGGCTGCTACATTTCTCTGTACTGTATCATACTTCGCTGAAGGACCTACTCAGGTTACTGACAGAATGCAAACCTGGAAAAATGGTGAAAAGCATGCACAATTTGTGGAGCCTGCAGGTGTGTGACAAGCTGTGGACTGCAATAAGGAAGAGCCATGGATCAAACAGTGAAGATCTGGTCCGAGCAGTAGCATCAGCCTGCTTGAGCATGCCAGATGGATTGCAAGCTTGTGCAACAGGATGTTGGCTGATGCCTGTGAGCTTCAGCTGTGTTGCCCAGGCTGTGCAACAGCAGTGCCCATTCTATGGCCCTATCAAAGTCGACTTTGCACCTCGCGCTGGCTGCACACACACAGATGCGGATGACAATTCAAGCCAAAGCAACAGCTATGATGACTCCCTTACTGTGGAGTCGGTGGACAGCTATGGTGAATCTGCCAGCGAGAAGTCAGACAGTTGTCGTACAGTATCAGAGCTTCTCCAGACAAAGCAATGTTGCCGCTACTTTACAATTCTTAGCAACACAGGCAGCCCACAACTATATGTCAGTGCAGATCTGCAAGCCTTGATCAGCAAGGTTCACCTGCCAAGCGTGCAACACATCTTGCCCTATGTCCACAGCGTGAACATGCACCCAGAAAATCCCTCCTTCCAAGTGCTCTGTGCAAGAATGGATATGCTGGCGCCTGATAGACTGTATGACGAGCCTGCTGGCTTTCCAGCAGCACAGGTAACCCTGAAGAAAACACCATTGGCACAACAGCACCTGTGACACATGCTAGCCATTATCTTTGCTGCTTGAGCCTGCAATGTCACATCTCAACATGTTCACTGTGCAAAGTAACTCATGCCTCCAGCTTCTTGTCATGTGCTGTGCTCCTGTGGGAATACATGCATGATGTGTTGAGCGTGGGTGTTTGGGCGTCCCTTGCAATGACTGGTCACGGCATTGCAAGAACTTACAAACGTTCTTGGCATGCCTTTGCAGGCAGAGACTGTTATGGTCAAGACCAAGGCACAGGCTTCAGCATTCTACTGTATAGCAGTCAATGCACAAGTCATTGCTGTGGACTGTGAAGGCTTCAACTTGTCACGCACGGGCAAACTATGTTTTGTTCAGGCAAGTTGTGATGTAGGCACAGATGCAGCTTGGTCCTCTTGCATGAGTCTTGCAACATACTCCTGAGGCTGATGCAATGTGGAATATCGTACATACAGTTAAGTATATGGATGGCTGCATGCAATAACAAAGTGATGTCATGCTTGCAGATCTTTGCAGCTGGCAAGTGTTACCTCTTTGACATGCTAGAAATCAATGACGACGTTCAGTTTTGGATGGAACAAACTTTGGAGCACGTTGGAGTCATTAAGATTATGCATGATTGTAGACAAGACACAGCTGCCCTGCAGTACCAGAAGAACATTGGCATACATATGATTTTTGACACTCAGGTATGCCAGGACTCGATGTTGCAGCTTGCACGCAAAATTTATGGCAGCTTGCTCCTGACGCTCGGCATGCTGCACTGCTCCTGTCCTGCATGCAAGGTAAATGCATAGCAGCGTTTTCAATATATGATGTGAGCCACCGACCACCAATGGGTTCTGCCTGCTGCTCTATTATCTTGCATTGGTGTGCTATCTGCGTACGAGCTGGTATAGCTGATTATTGTCACTCACCATATAGCCTTTGCAGTGCGTTTGGTGCGCTACCCCATTTGCATGAGTGATCAATACTTTCCTGTGGGCACATCCAGTCTTGCGCCTATGCTGTGACGAGTGGAAGCCTCGAGTCAGGCTGAGAGGGAATGTGATGGTCACGCACTTGATTGGTGTGCATTCCCTAATGCAGGTGGCGCATGGTCTGCTTGAGTACGCAGCTTGCTTCATGCCCAATCAAGCACACACCACCCCTCAAATTGGACTGCAGCAGCTGTTGGCAGCTTATAAGCAGCTTATAACCTGTCTCATATGCCAAAGCAGGTGAGCGTATGTCTAGGTTGCTAGACCACTGTGCTTGGCTTGTCAAGGCTGGGTGACAGTGCTGCCTGGCCAGAGTATGCTCAAGAAGCAATGCACTGACTCACATAAGGCTTGCAGCATATGCTTCAACTACAAACCGAGGAGACCTTGTAAATTGACCGTCAAGCTTGTTTGCAACCTTCTCTATCGTAGCATATTACTGGTGTCAAAGCTGGTCTACAATGCGCTGGTGCAATGCAGTTGTCAAGTCTTGGCTGAGAAGAAACAATGCAATTTGGATGGAACGCCCAATACCAAGCATCCTTATGCAATCTGCAGTAGAGGATGTGTTTCAGCTGATACCTCTGGCAGAAGCAATGGCTGCTGAGTTAGGCAGTATCTGGGTGGGGCATGTGTTGTCATTGAGCCGTGCATACTCTCAAACCACTTTGATGAGTCAGACAAGAACACTGCTCAAGGTGGCTATGCAAGATCCACCATAACAAAGCTGGTGCCCTGGCTGGAGAGACTGTATGGGCAGGTGCCGTGCCGTGCCCAGCATTGAAGGCACACACATTACAAGAATACATACAGAAGACTGATCAGACAAATTAAGCAAATATTCAAAAAACATGATGCAGTAGGCTGTTTCAAGCTGCATATGTGCCACATACTACAAACGAGCTGATTTGCGTCACCCACAGAACTTACATGAACCTCACAGCAATGAGCAAGGAGGAGACAAGGCTTGTTGCTAGACCCTCTCATATACGCTGTGACAGTTGCCAAGCAGTGAGGCATGTTTACGATTAGATGCCTGGGCTTGCACATAGTCTGTTGAGCTTGGCTGTGATTTTCTTGCTCTTCCTATCCTGTGTGTTGTAGCGTGAAGAAATTTCTGCTTGGTGTGACATGTCATGGAATGTGTAGGTGCTGAGACAAAAGTGGACCCTGTAGCTAGTCCTCTTGTTGCTCATGACGGCATCATGCGCACTCCATCAACTTTGCTGGTACTAGGTTCAACCTAACAGGTTGGTTGGATTCAGGGAGTATCAGCGCTATCACTAAGATGCGAGATAAGTGCAAGATTGATGTGCCTGATAAGTGGGCAAGTATTGTAAAGTCGCATGCTGCATCTGTTCAAGGACACCGGGGTAACCCACATGACTTCATAACCCATAAGGCATGCCACCGCTTGATATCATACAAGCACATTCTCGGCATAGCCCGGAGATAGTTGATGCAACATACCTGAACAATCATGCAAAGAACCCTCAGTATCTGACTAGACACAAACTTGAGTCGAAACACATCCCCTATATGACACGCAGCTAAGTCCTACCTCTGTCCACTAGACATGCTGTAGGATGTTGCAGACACTTTGTACAACCAGACATGTATGTCACTGTGAATGCGAGCTAATTGAGCTATCCTCTGATTACGACTCATGAGCTCATAGCTAATAGACACGACAAAACCGGAGTAATTTCCTCCAAGTGTCCCCTTGCTCTAGCCTCTATATATAGCTCAGTGATCCATTTCACACCATCATCTGAGTGCAAGGCTCGGTTGGCGAGGCCTTGGGTTGCATCCTCTATACACAATTCAGAGTACGTGTGGTTTACCATGCAGCAATGAAGTGTCACTAAAGTGAGCAATTGAACACTAGAGTCGGAGATTGACTCTAATGTCTGCAAGATGAGCTGCACTGTATCTGAACCCAGTAGCTGCTTGTACTCTGGTGAGCTTGTACTGTCTTCAACTTGGCCAGCTGCATGCAGCATACATGTCAGAAACTGTGCACAATATGCTTATCAAACATATTGTGCTCTGCCAATACACATGTGTCGAGTATATGCGAACCTTAAATCAGTCAGCATGATTGTCAAGCATGTTACAGCGCACTGTGATTGTGGGTGCTGCAACTCTATCCGCCCCTTGTTGGGATACACGTATATTTATGCTGTTGCAGCATGCATCAGTCACTTGTCCTCACCAGACTTTGTTGATGGCATGTCTGTGTGATTTAATGTCACCAACCATTGCTGCAACACTTGTGCCTCAGACGATTCCACCTCAGAAGAGTTTTCCAAGCCAAACATGGGCATCATTAATTCAACCATTCCAGCCAAGACCTGAAAACCAATCTGGTATTTCAAAAAACAAGCTTGCAATTGAGTGTCAGGTATGCATACCAACTGCTGGTAAGCATGACAGCATGCACAGTATGCCCCACAAGCTTAGATCTTCCTTCAAGATGCAGCTGTGACTAATATCCGACATGCTTTCGTTCACAGCACAGGCCAGCCATGATTCATGCGCATGTTGCTGTTGAAGACTGTACACAAATTCTTTTTGCAAGTAGCCAGCTGGTCTTGTGAATGCTGCTGCAAAGGAACAAAGTAGTGCACATCAACTCAACCAATACCTCTAAATGCCATACTGTCTTCAGTTTGATATCCTTGCTGTAAAGAAGCCCCACGAGCTGGCGTGCATTTTGATACAGAATCTTGTATCTCTGCTCCTCAAGCATGCTGTTCAGAATCTGCCAAAGTCTAGGATCATTACTGGAGGTGTCAAACATGTAGCACTCGTCGGCTGCATACACCTGTGATCCGATAACAAAATGAGGTAATGTACAAGCACCCTTGGGTAAATCCAATGACACAAATGTCAATACAGCAAAGGCTGATGATACACATTCATGTACTGAGGCAAAGATTGACGGTGCACACACAAAACCCTACCTGTATGATGTGTGCTCCTGTGTCAGCAGAAAATTTGCAGTATACGCCAACATAGTCAGTTGTAGCTGTAACATTTTTTGACATGCGAGCAGCATCGCCAAGAGTATGGATCCTCACAATGCTTGCCTGCAGAAACACAATCCTGTGGCATTGCACATGTCTTTGCAACGACAAGCAGTCAGCTGCAGTTACGTATGTCTGCAAACTGGTTGATGAGGAGCACGATGTTGCACAAATTTAACACACAAATGGCAAGCGGCAAGCAAGCAGGATATGCATGTGGCATTCTCGAGCACATATGGTGATGGCACCTTGCGACATCTCAGTCTGACACCATTGACTGCAGCACACCTCACAACTTGTCATGTATACTGCTTTCACGCTTGCTGGCGACACTGATCTGCATACTACAGATAAAGCTGAAGAGCTGGTTGTATGCGCAGCTGGATGTCTAGCCACATGAGTACCTGCTTTGCTGCTTCCTTCCTGTCTGCTTTGCCTGTTTGCTTTGTCAGTCTGGTGGAGTTGTGTTTTGTTTGTTTGACTGCTGCTGCATCTTGAGGTGTGATCATCTTCTGACTGCCTGTGCTGCTGCTGGAGGCTGATTTGTCTGCTTTGTTGCTTGCGGTGATCACGCTGTTAGGAGGCATGGCCAGCTTTGCACATTGCACGGCGTATGTTGGATGTTCAGGGTGTACAGTCAGCGTCTTCACCTGAGACAGTATGTCTTGCACCTTCTTACGTAGGGGTTTGGAAATCAGGGCATTCAAGTCTGCTAGGACGTATGGCTGTGACTGTGCAGGGATCTGCAAGTTGCTGTTTGGACTGCGCAAGACTGTGAAGAATGGCTGACACTCTGGTTGGTGTTCAATGAGATTGGTCAAGTCTGGGGGTAGCAAAACAGCACTGTCCATGTCGTCCACGGGCATGCCTAGTGTGAGTGGCCTGCCTGGAATGTTGTACATGTCTCGCCAAAAGCATGTGTCCTTCTTCTTGACAAACCAGTTGTCAAAGTCATCTTCAAAGTCTAGGTCAGTGCGCTGTCTGATGTACCAGGCAACCACACTGTAGCTTACAGGTGGCAATAGATAGCCATTGGCAGAGGCCTGGAGGCCATACGTCTTATCAAAGAATGCATCGGCTATAGCTTGGACCAGATCGTCCCTGTGGCTGTTCCGAACTGCAGACCTAAGTGTGTTGGACACCTGTGTTGCAGCAATCAAGTCACAAACGGCAGAAGTCATGGCTAACATCAACACACTGCATTTGTCTGTTCCATTATCTCTGTGTGCTTGCTCATCCAGTCATGGCACACCCTATTGGCACACCAGCATCCATATGCAGGTTCACACTTGATGCAGGAAACATGCTGTGTGCTCAGTGTGCAATATCTTACCTCCAGCTTGCTTGGGGCAGGCTTCACAAGGGTTTCTTGACTGGCTTGTGCTTGGACACCTCTGCAAATGGCTTTGCGCCGTGATCTCGGTTTGGCAGGGATGGAATATGAGCCTATAGCAAGGTTACATGTTAGGCAGCTGTTTCTGAGTTTAATCATTGTTTCCAATACATTCCACAGGCGCCACTAAATCCACACAGATCTCACCAAGTTGAGATGCGAAGACTGGCGGGGTATTGGTGGTTGTTGCACGCGCTCGCGCAAAAAGCAGAAATTCTGGGAATGTAGCATCATTATGTGTTGGCCGTATACCGGGACGTGTTGCAAGAATTTCCACTGTCATCAATGCGGGAACCTTGCGGAATGCGCCTCAGTGAACCTGTTGCATCACCCGTTATGGATGACGGCAGCGATCGGCAACACTAGTCGGCAGCACTTTATCTGATGCCTCACCCGTGTGCAACACGGCCAGTCTCCATTGAGACAGGCAAATGCAAACAAATGACAAAATGTGACTTAGATATGTACCTCACTACCAGCTTGTTACAGCAAAAGTCTCACACCACAAGCCTCAACATGGCAGCAACGGGTGGGACACACATTGCGCAGCCTGTTTGAAAACGTTCTTTCAGTACACGTGCACTGCTGGTGCATGTGAATTGACCTTTGCTTGATATGCATGTTGGAATATCTTTCTGCAAATTTCAAAGCTGCATATCGCCAAAAAATCACAAGCAAGTAAAGTGCACAGCATCTAGCCTTGGCTATGAATAGCAACTCGGATGACTCATGGGGCAAGTGCATCAAATTTAGCGCTTGCCATAGCCTTAAATATAGATGTGCTGCTTTTGTTTGATGAATCGTTGCAGCAAATCGTTTGTCTGCAATGTACTGATACTAAATTGTAGGGCTGTAGCCAGATGTATGGCCCCATGCAAGACCATGTTCAATACAGCACCAAGAGACCTGCTGGGACTCAACTCCATGCACTGCCCCATGTGCAGACACAGTGACTATGTGCTGCTGCAGATGTGCAGGGCTGAATCAGTGTCACTCAACTTGCCTGTAGCTTTTCCAACAAAACTTGTCATGGAATATTGTGTCAGCAACCCCAGACTTGCCACCCGTACTACACTGGCCACACAGCAGACCAGACTGAAGGCTGGCCCAAATAGTGTCTACTCAAGTACACCTGTTGGAAGTCTGATCAGAGAGTTGTACTTTGGTTTGTACATGTGGGCATCAATCCAATGCAGCAAAGCCTCATCGCTGTTTGCCAAGGCACGCATAGCTTTCACGCTGGACAGATGGCCCTCCTCAGCTGCAATCTTGATTACATCCATTGCTACATGCTGACTGATTTGCCTGTGTACAACAAGATATACTTGGACCAACTTTGCACACCTATGTGCTTCTCAAACAGCAAGCAAGGGAGATGTACTCATTGGCATACGGGATGCATTGCCAGCGACCACTTCATCATGCCCCACTGTAGAGTGTTTGTTTATCCAATGCCAGCAGGTTGCACAGGTGACGATACACAGCACATGCAATGAAGGACGCTGCAAAATCAGGCAATAGAGCATGCATAAGCTGGACCCAATTATTCACCACTTTGGACTATGCGTAATGACTTGCTCACAGGCCTGGCATACAGGAAGAATAACAGCTGACCTGATATTGGACAATCGTGGGTACACAACACCCTTATCAAGATCAACTTGGGGTATGAGCTTTGGCAGAGCCTCTGCAGCAGCTGTCATCATCATGTCTGTGATGGTTCCCGTCTGGCCCAGGTGGGCCCCCATAGCTAGGCCTGGGAAGATGTACATGTTGTTAGCTTGGCTGGAGCAAATGCGCCTGCCTTCATAGTCAGCATCTGGCTGTGGGCTGCCGCTTGCAAAGATAGCCCTGCCGCCTGCACACACCAAGCGAATNTGACGTGAAGGTACACCGTGCAGTTTGATTAGTCACGGCGAGCAGCGATCAGCTAAGCAGGACAACTTGTGTCAGGCGAGAACGTTTTGCAAGCGATATGCAAGCTGTGATACCCGCAAGATAAGTCGCGGCTATCCCTGTGGCATGCAACGCTTTGACTTGGTAAGAAGCGCATAATGGAAGCTTGCTGACCTAACAGCGAGCAACACGGAGCATACGGCTTGAATTTGTCACGAAATGACGGACTGCGTGCGTGACTCGTTTAAACTTGTAGCTCGTTGGATACGAATGCACACCATGTGCGTTGCGACGGGCATATAGTCAGCGCGACCTGTCAGACCTCTCTCTTTCTCTCTCTCAGTGCCAAACCTTGACGCAAATGCACGGTCTAGGCCGACTGCCGGANACCAGACACTCCGTGGGACGCAACGCCCAGCGCTCCTGACGCTTGTCGAGAGGCACTGGCCAGAGGCGTCGCTAGTGTTGGCAGATTGGGGTCAGTCAACAAAAGTTCTGCTGCGACGAAAGCTGGCACTTATAGTGCGGACCTACCCGATTACCAGGCCTCAAGCGACAGTTTGCAGCATAGACAGAGCGTTAATCGGGCAGCTCAGCGCAAACTTCGCCAAAGGAAGAAGGTACAGCGCGCGCCCTCTCTCTTTCTCTCTCTGGTTTGTGGCACGCATAAATCCACGTTGTGATCACCTCACCTGCACAGGAGCGAGCTCAAGCTACAGCGGCTGAACTTAGCAGCACTATGGCACGTATAGCTGAGCTCAGAGCACAACAGCAACTTTTGCAAGCCAAGAACCAACTTTTGGAGAATCAGCAGAGGCTTAAGAAGTGGAGCAAGGCAAGCCAAGTGATTTGTCATCATTGCTATGTCCAGAGCATGTCCATGTTGTCCTTCACCATAACCTGAGTCACACGCTTGCAGGCCACAGACCGTCAAGAGCAGCCTGAGTATGATGCATGCATGACAGCAGCTGGGCCTGGCATTGTCACCAGTATTTACGGCAGTCAGGAGACCTTGTCAACTGAAGAAGCGAGCACCATGCAGCTGCCGCATTTTGCCAGCCTCTGGACAGTAAGGCGCCCTACACACTGTGCATTTGCATTCTCGCTGACGGGGCCATCTGCGCCATAGTACTGTTGCTTCTTCAGCTCTAGGATGCTTGACTGTTATGTATTGCTGTTCACTGTTTTGTGATGTTGCTCAGCGCAGGAGGGGTACTTGGTGAGTTTGTCAACCAGCACTGGCTGACAATGACGTGCACACCACCAATTGTTTCATTGCAGCTGCTACAGCAAAAGTTGAACAGGGCTCCAGATACCGGCAAAGGCTCCACAAAAGCTGTTTGCTGCAGGAGTACGCCAAAGAGTTGGCACAGCTCCTAGTAGAGCTTGGTGATGCCATTCAGCCTGATACTCAGCTTCAGCAGCGGCTTCAGCAAGTCACCATTGAGTCAAGCCAGCTCATGGGCATTATCAAAAGCCTGAATATAGAGGTATACAAGGCAGTGCTGCAGAATGGAGTGGGTCCCCCACTGCTCGATGGACAGATGGGTCTCACTGATGAATGGTACTCTGGGTCCGAGGTAAGACTTTGTCTTGCAGTTGCAAATGGTTCACTGCCAGGCACTACAAACAGGGATCACATTACATTCTCTGTCATCATCAATGATTTGCTGAATCCCATTGTATCTCCAAGGGGCGCCACTTTGCTTTTGGGTGGCCCATGACCATGACTGGTGTTTGTAGTGCTGTCCATTCACCTCAAAACCGAGTTGTCATGCTTGCAGTTCTGCATTTTGTCTGTGGGTGTGCTTTGCATGTACCAATTGATTAGATTGTTGCATGGCTGGAGGAGGTGATGCTCGTACTTGGGGAGATGCTGCTAGATGTTTTGTTCCTGCTGCAGGTTGTGGAGTATGCAATGTCACTCGCCCATAAACAAGTGTGCTTTGCAACTTTGTGTTGGACATGCCACTTGAGCGCTGCATACAGCACCAATTCGAGCGCTCTGCGAGGCTGTGCACAAAAATGCGTTAGGCATTTGCACACAAGGGTACATGTGTTATTCACACCTGAGGTGATGCTGCCTGAGGTCCTGCAAACACAGACCTGACAATTTTAGCCCACTGTATGCAGATGATTATGGGCATCAGCGAGAAGCAAGCTGAGGACTTGTTGTACCTCAGAAAGCTGTACCTGACACAGAGAGGACTGCTGGCAGCTGAGCGGGCTGCCATGACACTTGACATGCGCGATAGTGACCCACAGCAATCTTTGTCAGCAGCCCACTTGGACAGATTTGAAGGCTTGTCTGGTTTGGACCGGCTGTCAGATCTGTCAAGTCGTCTCATGGCCAATGCTGCAGCAGACTATGCGGCGTACCTCAAGATCGCATGTGCTGTAAGGCGTGGGGTAAGTGGCTCAGCGCTAGGTGCCTGCCATGATTGCACCCCACGCAGTGATGTGGTTGCGTCACAAGTTGTACTACTTCACAAACTAATAGCTTTTGTGATGTAATCAGCCTCATATCTCAGTGACCAGACAAGTTGCACAAACACATTTACTTACGGCAGCCTAACAGGTACCTGTGCGTTGCGAGTACACATCAACATGCACACGATCAGAGGCACAATATGTCAGCAGCCCCTTGACTGTGAGGGAGCGACAGAGCCTAGAACTTGCTTGCATGTCTGAAGATAGGGTCACGCGCTTGTGTAGAATGTCAAACGCATGTCTTGAGTCGGCAGAGCTGTAGCAGCAGCACAAAGCCTGTCTGCAGCAAAGCACTGACCCTGGATGCTGCGGCACACTTGAGCACACCCCACAGCTTACTGCCATGGAGCGCTGCTCTGCTCTGTTGGGTAGTCTACACATGCCAGCCCACATGTCCACTCACACGGTCGAAGCACAGGCCTGCAGCACGCTCATTGCTGATGTTTGTGTTGTATGTCCTGCAGTTATGCAAGGCACAAAGTATAGCGACTTCACAGCTCATCCTGCTGACCTAGACGGATACTGTCTGCAACAGGTGGTCACCACTGAGCAGTGGGCAACCATGATTGTACATGCATACCCATACTTTCCTTCCCTGGAAACATGGTTGGAGATGCTGGCCCGCCGGCACAATGAGCCAAGTTCAAGAATTGTATTGGCAGCTGCACAGGCTAATCCTCTAGTCGCTGAGTGGGCAGCCCTTGATGACTACATGGTCCATATCACACAGGCATATTGCCCAGATTATGTTCCTGTGCCAAGATGTCAGCCTCCTCCTGTGACTCACCAGCTACCGCGATCTGCGTTCCCTGCTGTATCTCTGCATGATATGTTGCTGTGACCTCACACTTTAGCAGATTCCAGGCTGTCTCCATTGGGCCCGCCATTGACATGCCTGTTTGTGCACAGCCGGCTCTGGATCCTGTACCATTGTTTTTCATCGGGAACAAGTTTTGCAGCACCGCAGCTGTTTGGTTGCATCTCCACTCCACAGGCCCTGCAAAGATACTCTAAACATAGGTAATTTGAAGGTGTGTCATAGCTAACTTGTGTCGCACCTCACATATGTGGGTGCTTTGCAGTCTTTTCCTAAGCTTTCCTAACTTTCCTAAAGTATTGTTGGAAGCACCATATACTTTGTGTAGCTGGGCTAGGACGCATTGTGTGGCTGCTGAGGAGAGTATGCATGTTGTGTGTTGGAGATGTAGCCATTGCAAGTGCAGATCTCTGTCTTGCAATCTCTTTACATGCCTCAGCAAGCATAGTTATCCTGCAGCTGATCTGCAGAGGTGCCTACAACCGCTTTGGGCAGTGCTGCCTCCCATTCTTGTCCTGGTATCACATTTGCCAACTGCAATTTTATTTGTCAAGCTAGCTAGATGTTCTGAGCAAGGTGGTGTGTACTACCAGCTTGAAGCATGTTGCCAACAGCTCTGCAGCTTATTTTTTCGTTTGGTGGTGATGTGGATTTTTGCTGATGGCGTCTACCGTGCTGTACACTTGTGCGGGAGTCGGTGTGTCCCTAATAGCGGCCTTGAAATACTGTAACATTTGGGTCACCACTGCTGCTTTGCCTCGTAGTCTGTGTCTAATCTCTTTCAGGTTGGAAGCAACAAATATGTTTCAGGTTTGTGATGAAAATGCTGTTTAGCCACAAAAGCTCTAGCTTGTGGATGTCAAGTTCAAGTGTGCATTGTGAGCCCTGTCGACCTGCAGTGCGCCCTATCGTTTGGCTACCGTCCAGTATAGAGTGCCATTGCGCAGGCCTCTGCTATGCAGCAGACATCTAACCAAGCCTTACAAATGTGACTAAGGCTGTAGCTTAAGCAGAGAAGCAGCTTGAAGCGGTGCCACAATATGGCTAAGCCGTCTAAGTTGCCGGCCTCTTCTGTCCCCTACAAAGCACTGCAGTGATCTGCGGCCCTATGGCGAGTCCAGGGGCTTCACAGTCTGAGCTCACCCAGAGTCTCGGCCTGTTCGATCTGCCACTGAGGGAACTTGCTTGGGAAGATATGTCGGAGCTCGCAAGCGCTTATTTTGGTGGCAATGCGGTGATCCGCAATACTGGCGTTCTAGACCAACTCAGTTGCGATGCTGCATCCCCGGCTCGCGCAGATACTGGCAGCAGGCAACGTACACCAGGCAGCCACAGCGACCATTTTGCGTACAGAGACAACGTGCTGCGATGGAATCCCACTCCAGCTGCGCCTGAGATCTCTCAGAACACGATCAACGCAAGCATCGCGGCCTGCGTTTACGAAGGAGTATCTGCGGGCGAGACCTGCAATCTGCGGGAGGCTCAGCAACAATGCCAGGCAGGCGTGCGTCCATGTCAGGATTTGCACGACAGTAGTCGTAGCCAGCCTCAAGGGAACAAGCTACAGCACGTCGCAAAGCGCAGCACAGCCACTGACAAGGCAGCCCTCCAGAACACTGCACAGCGAAAATTTCGCCTGAGGCAAAAGGTATTGCTGCAACATCATGCAGCATGGACAAATGGCTTCGTCACTTTTGCAATAACAGTACCATGCATCCTTTCAGGAAAGGGCCAAGGCAGTCGAAACACAACTGGTCAGTGCAACAGCTGAGCTGCAAGCCCTCAAGGACAAGCATCAGAAGCTTGAAGTCAGGCATCAGCTTTTGGAGCAGCTGTCGCGTGTTGATCGGCAACCTGACACTGGCTTGAATAAACATGCAGCAGTAAGCTTCTGCGCACATCCTNAGGCTTAAAGCCAATGTAGCCTATGTGCCTCAGTGCAGCTTGCAATTGCAAACATGCTCAATGGTCCAAAGCTATCGTGAACACCATGACTCTCAACATGTCATGAGACACATTGGCCAACCTGTGTAGATCAGATCCTCGCCATTGTCAGCGTCATCTTCGTACCCTCCACAGACCATGACACTGGTTGCGTACTGCATGCAACAGCATGTCCATGAGCATCATGAACAGTGTCATTTGCATGGGCAAATACTTGCTACCAACATGCTTGATAAAAGGCGCAGCCAGTTGTCCCATTCAGCAGATACGTCGGCTCACAACAACAGGTGGATGCACATGTGCTGTATGTGGTTGCAACACTGTTGCAGGCAATGAAGATGCTGCACATGTCCAGCAGGGCACCACCCAGCCTCATTCACCTCACAAAGCAGGCAGACACAACATGAAATGGTAAGCTATGTGATCAAGGGTGGGAAGTTGCCTATCATGCTGTTGTACAAGCGCTGCACACGGGTCAACAGAAGGCCATACATGCACGCTGTGGGATGACTGCCAATGCATCTGCTCTAGAGCAGCACACAGGAGCCATGAACATGCTTACAACTTGCTGATTTTGGCAAACTCACTGTGGGGCAGCCAGGTGGAAGGCTTTTTCGCTTGACACAGTCAATGCCGCCTAGCGGTGGGTAGTGTAACCCAACCACCCCCATCACCGCCCTCAGGTAGTACCTGCAGTTGTGAATGAGGACTTCACGACCATATGTGCAGTGCCTCACCACACATTGTGTCACTGGCCTCACAGCTGCAGGTGATGGCCAACAATCTTTGCTCAATGATTTGTGTATATGCTACATGGTATGCTTTGTTCAGCAAGCAAGTGCGGTTGAAGCCTTCCGCAGGCGCCTCAGCAACCTGAGTGCTCTTGGCAACATTGGCACGATGGCAACTTGCTAAGGTCTCAAGAATACGAAACAGGCACACGCCTTGTCAGAACTCAGAATTGTCAGGGATGCATGGTCAGCATCAAACCAAAGATTTGTCAATGCTACACAATAGATATATCAAATGTTGTACATGTGTCAGTCACAACATTCTTTTTACTAATCAAAAGCTCAAAGGTGCTTGGGAGGACCGTTGGTTGCATGAGCAACTTCACAAGCATGATGTGAAGGCCAAACAGCAGCACAGCTGAATGATGTGAACATTGCCAACCTTGTCCAAATATGCTGCTAGTGCTAACAGTCTTACTGGGAGCTGCTTGCCATGCAGAAAAATCCCCCACAATACCGCAAGTCTCAGATGTTTGAATATCTGGTGTCAGCATGCGCTGCTCACTCTGCCTGACTCTGTGCAACAGATGAAGGCAAACAGGTTGACAAGATGTAGCAGATGCCATGCCAGCAACGGCCACCATTACTGGACCAAGAATTGAACATTATGACACACAGTGGCATGTCAAGGTGGTTTTGTTGAAGTACAGAAGTGTGCTATGCTTTTTCCTAATGCATGTTAATGGTCACCTGTCACCCACAGCAATTCCAGGCACATGTCCTGCGCATGCCTCTTTATTGATGGTCTGTCCTTTCTCCTCCATCCATTTTCTGGCAACAGTATCTGGGCGCCTACTGAGTGCTTTGCCACCTTCCCCCTTTCCACCTGTGGCTGCATATCGGGCTTGCTCTGAAATCTTGGCCTGCACAATCACCGTTTTACACTCAGCAATCTGAGCGTAACAGGACTACTTGATGACTGTGAGAGCTTGTGTATCATATGACGCATGATAACGCTCTGCATGCTGCTGAGGTTTGCATGTGATTGCCAATGCACAGAAAGCAGAATGAAACACATTGATGCAGACGCAGGCTCTCGAACATTGTGGTTGCATGGAGCTAGCTTCGATTTTGCTTGATCACCAAAGTCTCAACAGGCAGGTTGTACAATGCAACAATGGCGTTCCTACCGCACGATAAGTGTCATCATACTGCTTACACGCTTCCCTGACTTGACTGACAAGAGAAGGGCTCAGCAGCTCATTTTCATTCATGCTCAGCTTGAGAGCCCGGTATGGCTCTTGACCTGTGAGCAACCGGATGTAAAGCTTGCTATATGGTTGCTACATGCCTTCTGGTCGCAAGGCGTCACTTGGAATTTGTAATGTATTGACAATGTGTTTAAACCTTGGCAGGACTGCTTCTGCTGAATGTGGTGGCATGCATAGACACTCACTGTGTGGTGCTTGACACACACAACATGATGGTGCATCTAGCCAGTGCAATGCTGACGCACATGCTCAATCCCGAGCTCACAAGCATGGCACATGCAGACCTTGTCTGTACATGTAGCTAGTGCTAGTCATGCTACACACGTTATGATGAACCACGGGAGCTCATCAGCGTGTGGAGACAATGACAGTCTGGGAAACAGCATGCTCACCAGGTGGGTATGTGTACTCTTTATTCAGCTCGACATCAAGCACTGCAGCTGAGCAAGGTATCTCAAGTTTCCTCCGCTTATTTGGCAGCTGTTTTGGAGGCTTGACCATGCTAGACACTTTGGGCGCCGTTCCTGCCTTCTGTGCTTTGGCATTATGATGAACTGCTGGCTGGCTAGCTGCATACAACTTGGGGGTTTCAGCCGGAGCCTGATGAGTGTCTGCTGGCCCACACACTGGCTCTGCTGCTAGTGCTTGACATGTTGTTGCGGTATTGCTGGCTTGAGGTTCATGGCTGATGGAAGAGGGAGCAGCACGCTGGTGCAGATTGGCAATCACTTTGATCTGTTTCCTTGCTGTTCCCTTCTGACATGGAGCGTCAATCTGATCATGAGACGCTGCTGCTGGGCTCACTGGTCCGGCTGAGGGCTTGCGAGCTAGTCTACCGGAAACCCTGGATTTGCAGGAGAGTTGTGCTGCCTTTGGCTGGCGTTCCTCACGAGACCTTGCACACGCGTGTTGCGCAGCTGCGAGGTTTGTGTCAACAGGCGAGTGACAAGACCCGCAAGACAAGGTGGTTACTTGTTCCGAGCCCACTGAAAGAGCTTGCTGACGCCCAAGCCGCAGCGTGGTTTGCAGAGCAATTACTGCAGCAGCTGCTGCAGCACGCTTACAGCCGGGCTCGATCGTGGTCATTCTTTGTAGAAACCGCTTACTTACAGACGACAGTGTTTCGATGCTTAGAAACGCAACCCTCGTGAATGCATGAGTGCCCGCTCAATGCGTGGGATGCCAGACGGAACCTTTATGGAAAGTGAGAGTAGTATGGCAGGAGCAGTACGGCAGTTGCAAGCTGCGCTTATACACCTGAGGTCTGAATCCAAATTTTCAAAGTGGCTCCGAAGAAAGCATCGTGCAGCGTAACTTGCAAAACTGGTGCAGAACTGTGTTGTAACCAAGCACGACATGAGATGTAACACCACAAAGACCGCGGACTCCCGCGTGAATTGGCTCAGTGACAGTGTGCATAATAGCTATTTGCGGAGTTAAGTAGAAGTATGAAAGACCATGAACGGACTAAGGCAGCTTGTCCTGTTTGTCACTACTCTATGTTGTTCTTGTGTTGTCTTCTAGACTTAAAATACTTTACAACAAAACGAGCAACCAAGTTCAAGGAACGTTGCAATGGCCATCATGCTATATACACTGCTGCCTAGTGCACAATGTGTCATGGTAGCTCATTTAACAATGATATGAAACCACGGTACTGTGTGACAAGCTGAGCATGAAAAGTTCTTGCAGTGAGTATGTGCTTGTCAAAGCTTTCATGGATAACGTCTACAGCTGCCCTTGTCTTGATTCCACTCAAAGAACACATTATGCAAGCATGACATGAATGCCTTCAACTCCTGATCTTCTATGCGGTCAAGCTCACTAGACATCGATGATGCTATGGCGCCAAATCTAGCCTGCCACCGAATGTTGCACTTTGAAAAGGCAGTAAAGACCTGCCCAGCAGGCAGCTTTGAGTTCAATGCTACATAGTACAGTGAGTAGGACAAAGATTCCAAATGGCTACTTATGCTGTGCGGGAACCCTTACAACATGGAGATAGCGGCAAAGAGAGGAGCCATGGTGAGTGCTCCCAGGTAGGGCTGCTTTCTCCTGATGACACCTGCACAGCAGTCAGTGATCTGCAAGACGTCTGCAGCTATGACATGTTGCGGTGTCAAGAGCAAGCACCATGCTAATGCAAGTTGAGTCAACCGCCTGCTTACCAGTCTGTCAGGAACATTCTGTCTTCATGGATCACCATGTTGAATGGTGAAATGTCTCGATGCCTGATATTCCTGGCAAAGCTGTCTTTGATAGCTGCGGCTATGTCATAAGCGGCCTGCTTGTACAAGCGCACTGTGTCTGCTATAGCCAGCAATCAGCCACAGGGTCTAATGAGAATTGCATGCCAATCCTGGTTCTTAAGCCGTATGACACTTGCCTTTCCCAACAGCTGAACAACATTGCTCATGATCATAGCCCCAAGTGCTTCCACGATCTTAGTCTGCAGTAGTTGCATTGCAGCCTCAGTTGACACCAGCGTCACTACATCCATGACATGGTCAGACAACTTGACCAGTCACTTGACATAATGAGCACTTTTGANTACTTCACTTTGAAAGTGAAGCAGCATAAAGGTTTGACGACTTGTGCAACCTATCTAGACGCCACACAGCCAAGTGCTGTCAGTACAGCCACATCATGTTCAATCTTCATTGCTTGGCCATCAGATATGCCCTCTGGCCATTGTATGCTGTTATGATTCATGTATAAGGGATACCTGATAGGCATCACACAATACCTCGTCAAGCACAAGCTATCAGTTGTTGCAAGTGACACACCAAAGGTCTTTGTGCATGAGAGCCATTGCATTGTGCACAGAAGCCAATCCAACCTGCGTCAAGACACATGCCAGGGCTTGCTTTGCAAACACCTCAGACAAATGAGAAAAAGGTTTACCTGCAAGCACCCTCTTGCCCAGCCCAATCAAAGTCTATGAATTGGATCTGGAAGGTACTGCCAGCCTTGTAGACCATGATGTTGTTGGATCGCAGGTCACCATGCACCCCACAAGGAGTCCTTGTCCCCGCAGATGCTGCATGTATTTCAAAGAGAGCAGCAATAGCTGCTTGATGGGCGCTCATCCGCTCATGTTCACTGGGGAGGTCACATAAGCGGGACCAACCCTCGCCAAGACTGACCATTGTCACTTCATGCCATCCACCTGCAGATATGCAGGTACTTGTACATGAGCATATTTCATGCAACTCTGTCACAACACCTGGTCAGCCCCGGGACCTGTGAAGACCTCTTGTACATTGAGCATGTAGCATCCAAACTCGTCAGAGCACTGTGTACCAGCCGATCCTTTGTTGCATACAAAATTGCTGTTGACATGCGTGTCTGTGTGCATTGTGACACACTTCACATAGTCAATTAGACTGAGATGCTGCTTGAAGCCATATTGTGAAAGTAGTAGAGGTTTCTTGTCTTTGACAATGTGCTTATGAGAAACAGCAGAGAGCAGAGCACCAATGCAACCGTGTTGTTCTACATGAGCCTACAGGGTCTGCTAACTCACTGTTTCACAAGGTGGGATAAGCAGCAAAGACCCCCTGCAATTGCTTGGGCACGAAATGAATATCAGAGCTCAGCACAGTTCACCTGGAAGCAGCTCATGCAGGAGCACTGGAGGGGCTTTGCCAAGCTCAGCCCAAGCTCTGTGTACATCCAAACCATACTTCTGTGTGTACTTCACCACAACTTCTATCCTATCAGCAGTTGAGGGGTCTGCAAAGTTAGCACGATACACATAGCCGCCTAAGGGCCGACAATCACCAAACCTGCAAAATGCCACTTTCATACTGCACGGTTGGTATGGATCTGACAGCCAGGCACACGACGACAAGGCAAGCAACATATTGACACTGGATCTCAGCCACAAGACCAGCTAGACCTGACCCCTACAGGCTGGTTTTCTGAGGTTGTTTTCATGTCAATGTCGCAAGACGGTTTGAACAATTCCAACAGCGTTCAGGCTGTCATGTGCCATGCAGACTGGCTGATGCAGCAAGTGCGCGTCAGGTACTCCCCTCATAGAGGAGTGACAGGTTATGAGATTGACAGTGCTGCCATATTGTTCCCACCTGTCAGTCCTGAGCAGAGGATATGGAACCGCATCCTGTTGCCTGCTGCCAGTGGCAACTTGATAGTGCTGCTTCAGCGCCTGTATACCTCGGCGCAGGGCAGCACATGTGTGCACAAGGCTGTTCCGGTGTGTCTTATCAGGAAGCAACCCCAGAAAAAGATACGGTGTCAAAGGCATGCAATGCACTGTACTGGCAATGAAAGCCATCCCGCTCACCCTGCATTTTGCAAGCTAGATCAGATTTAGCATCATCCTGGAGTTTCTGTCTGGCGCATAGCTGCATCCTGAGTGTACAAACTGTACAGCAACGGGTTGTGCTGTAGTGCAAGGCACCATGAGACAGTGCTGAACACAACTTGCTAGTTATCTATGAGCTGATGTGACACATAGTTTGCCTGCAAGATACAGAGTCTTCATGAATTTGTTGACTGCAATGACTGCCTACCTCAGATGTGGTCCCTGAATTTCAATCAGGAAGCAAGGCGTACACCCTGGCCTGACGTGCTGCATGCGAGAGTCGAGAATGAGATTCCCATAGTAGCTCTGACCCTGAAAGTACTTGTCTGTCTTGGTACTTCCCAGTTCGTTTGCATATTCAAAAATTGCATATGGCAGAAATTTGAGAAGGTCTCCTGTAAAGCCATCTGCTGCCATTGCGGGCCTACCTGCAATTGTGCCATAGGTCAGGTGCATTGCTTTGCATACATGCTTTAAACATGGCAAGCTACCTTCGAAATTGTTGAAAGAACCACAGGGTGTTTGCAAGTAGGTTTGAAAGAGCTGTTGAACAATGTCTCTTCGATCGACGTCCCACTCATACACGTTGAGACTGCAGCTGCAAAGCTCACAAACAAAGTTGCAGTCAGCTGTGCTGACAGGCTCCCAGCCAGTGATAGGTTGCTGAGCTGCAAAGTCTGTAAATTGCCCAAAGATAGGAGACATGAGAGCTGGTGGCAATCCAGCTGCAAACGCAGGTCTGTGACACAAGAACAGAGGCTCCCCTGACAGCTCTGCTCCTGATTGAGACAACCGCTGCAATTTGGGCCAAGTTTTAACATCCAGTGAGGAGGGCGCATGACTTTTGAGCCGCTTCACTCTGTCTGCCTGGACATTGACTTCCCCTGCAGCATCGAAGTGCATCAGTGCAGCTGTAGAGATTGCCATGCTTATCTGTGCAATGGGGACACTGTGCAAACCTAGTGATGCACCATCGTTGTGGTGCAAAACCTGGCCGCTGTGCAGACAGCACACTGAAGGCTAGGCAGTTGCGCACCAAAATTCAATCTACATATACCATCAGCAGGCTGTTCCCGAGCAACGGTGTAAAGAGCAAGCCTGGTGACGTGCAACCAGCCTACGCAGAAGCTGTCACATGCAATCAGCCTATGCAGAAGCCTGATGACGTGCAAGCAGCCTACATCAAAGGCCATGAAGTCAAAGACGATGATCATTTCTGGTGCCAGCGCTCCTTAGTTTGCAACAACTCTAGCAACAGCCTCAGCCATAGTTAAGGCTAAGAGACTGTAATGCTCATGATCTTTGCGACACTGATTTGGAGCTGAGCTTGCATCAGAATTGGCATCCAAAGTATAAGGTGAATGCGCGCAATCTTAGAGGCCTTGCCCACAGCCAAGCCAAACATACAAAAGTAGAAGCATAATCTGTAGATGCTTTTGAGAATGCAACAGTCTGGTTTGCACAACTAGCTCATGCTCTGTGACCTAATGTGTTTGCAGCAGTCAAGGCTAAGACAAACGCAGCACCTTTAGGAGCCGCATTCAGTTTGGGCTTTTAAGCTCATGACCTTTGGAGCAATGTGTTTGCAGAACCTTTTGTCCATATAGACACAATGAGCACAGGGCCATGTGTCGCATCACATGGTGCATTGTAGTACTATAATGTGCTGAGTGCTCATGCAAAGCTTGACTGGCATCTCAACATGCCACCGGAGACCAATCGGAAAGCAGTACCTAGCAATGCCTAAAATCACACACAATCAACAAGTCATGACTAAAACCAATGCCAATGCCAAAGCTGTGCTTGAAGTGAAGCTGACATGCATGAATGCTTGCTTTCATGTCTAGGCAAAACCAAGCTGCTGCAGCATGTGCATGACTTACCAGCAGCCAGGTCGCCAAAAATGAGCAGCGGGTTTGTCATGCTACCAACTGTGTCATCATGCAATTTCTGCTGAATCTCTGCAAATGTCCTCTTAGTTCTGCTAGTTTGCACATCAACCAAGCCCCTCTTCCTGCATGAAGCACCATGCTGTCGGTCATTGCCCTTTGACCAGTTGCTGTCTGTGGAATGGATTGCATGTTGTGGCTGACCTGTTGATGACAATGCTACCAGGCTGTAGGTGCAATGGAGCAAGGTCAAGTGTGCCATCGGCTTCTAACACATATGGATACTCTTCCTGATTTATAAAGACTTCTTCCATAAGGCTTATGCCTGCATAACAGATGCTGTGCCTGACAGCAGAGAACACAAGTTACTGTGAGTCGACAGACAGCATTCTATTAGTGAGCAACATGTGAAAACGCTGCATTGATGAAATCGCAACATATGCTGGTATAGTTGAGACACAATTGCTTGTGAATTGTTGACTTGAGCTGTAAACCTGGCAGTATACCATTACTGTAACACACTGCAACTTTCAGGCTGTGAGAATATAGCAGCACACTTCTGCACTAGCGTAACCTGCAATGTGTTGCGCACTGCTGACACAGCTTCGACTTGCAATGTGTTACACAAGCCCTGACCACGGTACCTTGTGTGAGCGTGCTTGCACTCTGAGCCTCCCTGCTACTCCTGCTTGAGGGTCAGTGAACACTTGACTGTCAGTATATGTTGTCACAAACACATCAGGCTGTGAATATGCTACAAACACAGCGCGTACCGCTGCTGGACAGCTTCGCGAGCTAAGTACTTCCGCAAAGCGAGTGGCTTGCTATACTCCACAAAAGCTGAACCAGCACAAAATCTCCACAAGAGTATGGACCAGGTTCACTTCCGGCAAGTCGCAAGGCAAAAAAGCACGAAGCCTTATATCTGGCGGTTCGACTCTCACAGGTCGCTACAGGTNGGTGAAACACCACCCAGCATGTTGCATGCAGTCTGACATGTCTTTCCGGCGACAGAGCTTGGGTGTATCAGTTGTATATAAAAGCCAATTGTGCATTCACCAGTTGAGGCAGATCAAAAGCATACNCCATGAAAAGATTTTGCATCACCACGATCACATTGAACACTTATCATTTCAGACTAGGTCCCAGCTAGGTATGTACAGACTCAATCGCCGGCCTTCATGCAAGTTGCAAATGCAAACCTAGCAGAAGATGTGTGGTACCAATCTGATGTGATGTCCATGAATGGTCCTCACAAAGGTTACAGAGTTGCTAACTTGGACTATGCAGCATCATGATTTGGTAGAACATGCTCACATACCTCTGCATGCTTTGCGCTTAGGTGTAGAGCAGTAAACATTTGCTAATGTCGAAGCAAGGTATGCAAACAAAAACAGCAGGTTGTAGCAGCTGCAAGTCTGTTATGCTGACTTGCTGTCATGCAATTCATGTCGCGGTGCACTTCATGCAGAAGGACACATGCTACACATATGCAACAAGAATCGGTGTTAATGAGTCATTGTGTCTATGACACATTTCAATCAGAATGATATGGCAGATGGGTGGATTTGTGTTAGACTGATTCATGTAGAGTCAGAGGGTGTTACACAGAAGATCAGGCATACCTGGAAGTAGAAGCCCTTGTTCTGGCTCTAGTGCTACAGTGATCCGACCCTTAGCCTGAGCCTGGGTGTCTGGTGGGCATTCACCCCAAGCAAAAGCGGTGGGTAGCATGGTCAAGTTTGACATGATGATGTCATGCCATACAGGTACTCCTAAATAGCAGATGCCAACATCAAGTTGGGTTGCACTCAATGCAATAGCTGGTTGGAGCGCAACTGCTGTCACTGTGAGCTGTTGTGCTCTGCCATTGACTGTGCTCAACTCCAGTATGCAATTGAGATGCCCTGCTGACTCCGCGTTGCACACTACCTGCACACAGCACAGCCTTTAGATTATAGCCAATTTGACTGCAGCACAGCTTGACTGATGCCTACCATCTCGTGCAGCTGCAGATAAGGCAGACTCGAGTGCAGTGTGCCATGATTGCTGCGTGCACTTCAGGAAAGAGATTGTCATGGCCACTGCCCGCCAGACCTGACTTGTGTGTCACGCATGCACTCAAACAACACACCAGCGACAAACGTGAGTGGGTTGTGGATGGTCCTGATGGTACGGGTGCACAGCAGAAGGCCTACTGCACTGTCAAACAGGGTTCCCTCTGGCATCCAGGCAGCAAGGGTTCTACACTCACTGCATGAAACAGCACATTGAAGTCTGTACCTGCAGCATGCACAGAACACCACAGCAGCATGCACCCCACCTGCACTGTTGCACTGGCACCAGGCTCCAGCCTGCCACAGTCAGACAGCAGTTGCAACCTTGGGCCTGCCTGCTTCCCATCATCGCAGTTGCCTTTGTCCAGAAACGGGTTGCCCTGCTCAAGATCGTGTCTAGCCTCAGCAGCAACCGCTGTACTGTCTGCAGTGCTGACAGAGCCCTGTTGCAGTAGGCCTGTGCCCAGGTATAGTTCTGCTGCTGCTACAGCATCTCTGTCATCAGCTATACTGGATGCAGGCTGCAGGGCTAATGCTGCAAGGGCATTTGCTGTATCAGCCCTGTCTGCAATGTCAGCTTGGTGGTCTACAGTAGTCACATCTGTATCTGCTGCCTTCTGGTTGTCGTGCAGCTGCTGCATCAGTTCCTCCTTCTTGAGCTGCAGTGCTGCTGGCATGCCATGCTGGGTGTGCTGAGCGTCAAATACAAATCCAGTGCTGGCCTGCTGCGCATGCTGAGGTGCCTGCTGCAGGGTCCACCATGCATGGTGGTGTTGCGATGTGTTGCAGATGGTTAGCTGCTGGACTGACTGCCTGCCGACTTGCAAGAGACCAAAGTCCAGAGAGGCTTCTCCAAACTGCACACTTGGCCCTGCACATTGACACTCTTTAGTCACCACCCCTAACATGCTGGTCATCCCACACATTCTCAATCAAAAAACTATACACAGACGAAACCTTGATGATGCTTGCATCAAGTTCAGTGTGCAAACGCTCAGCAAAAGCAGGCTGTGCAAAGCTGGCAATTTACACTCGATGCTGATTGGGTAAATGTGTGAGATGAGACCTACGTCCCATTTGCACCATAGCTGTCTATTTGTTCATCTCTTGCCTGGGCCAGTCAAGGGCCCAACATCAGACAATGGTATGATGCATGCCTCCACAAGTGCTAGCAGGAGACTTTTCTGCATACACTATTGCACAGCTTGTGCCTCTGCGGCTAAGTCATGTTGCAGCGCACGTTACACAGCCCTCATCAGCCAGGACTGTTCCAACCCTGTTGAACGAAATGTAGACAACTGGATCCACACAGTAACTCACCTTGCACTTGGGCTTGGATATTGACTGCACAGCTACTGCCATGCTGCACAGAGCATGTTGCTATGGCATGAAGCTGCCCCGATGCCTGGCCCTCAATGTGCACCTCAAACGTGAGTGGGGAGCCTGCCAGCACAACTGCTGTGGCAGGCACTACAGCCACTGCTGGCTCTGAGCTCGTCCATGTGACATGCGCTGGTGCAGCTGTGGTGTTTGTCACAGTGATTGCCTGGGTGGCCACCTGCATTATGGTGAGGTGATCACAATGGGAAAGCATACCCACATTCAGGGGGTTAAGTATATACCACATGCCTTAGTCAGCAGGTACCATTAGGCTCCTGATCCCATGGTGACCGCTGCGCCCATTACTTAGTGATGAATTCCAAACAGTAGGTGCAGTTGCATGGTTGCACTTAGGGCTTCAATGCAGCGTCAAATCACTGATCAAGCTGTCAAGCAAATGCTGCTACAAAGCCTGCTGAGCGACAAGCAACAAGCCATGAACAAGTGCCATTGCGCAGGTCGGTCGACGACTTTGTTGCTCACAAGATAGGTGAACAAATGAGTAGCGCCCACTGAGCAGTGTCTGCTTGGCCAAGCAGCAGCCAGGCTTTGAGATTTACTGCTCTCTGTCAACCACCATCAAGCCATGCATCAAGGCCCTTGACTTCAACAAGGGCTGCCATGACATTGCAGCGCAATGCTGAGGCAAGTCAGGCAGGTTGTGCTGAAGCATGCCTACAGTACAACATGGCCTTATGCCCAACCTGTCCAAGCTGGATTGGGCCTGGGCAGGTAAGGGCAGGGGGCCAAATGTCCACGGCACATGGTGCCCCCCGCCCCTCCAAGGCAAGCTCTAGCACCCTGTGACTGTAGACAGGGGCACCTGCTGTCTCAACAACTTGTGTGTCAACCAACAGCTGAGCCCACGATAGATACCTGCAAACCATGCATTCTCAGCCAAGCTTCCATGCATGGCAGGCACTTCAATGCACAGTTGCATGTTTTTGACGAGAGGGCCTGCAGGCATATAGCCACAGCCAATCCAGTGTGATAATTGTCACAGTCAACTGCCACCCATGATTACAAACCTGTGGGAGTCTTTGCATCTTCACGCGTCAACTGTATCTGACATTGACAAAAGATGCTGTGGGTGGAAATGTACATAGCTGTGCTGAAAGCTGGCTTGTCAACTTCATGCGCAAGAGGACTCACACACAGTCACAACAGGCATTGCTCGGCTGTTGTTGGCTGGCAGAAGTGCGCTGACCTATGTTGGGCTGCTGGGGCAAATGTGAGGGTGACATTGGCCTCCTCGCCTGGCAGCAGCACCCCTGTGGCTGGCTCAGCGCGAAACTGCATGGCTCCAAATGCCCCGTCCGTCAGCTCATGCTTTGCCTCGGGCCATTCTGCAGGACACAGGTTGCCTCTGGCTGCATCGGCGATTAGCAAAACTGAAGTGTCACGCAATGCATCAAAATGTGCATGTGTGAGATTGAGGACATGAGCAGGAACAACCAATAGGTAGTGTCAATCTGTCACTCAGCTCAGCATGCTGAGTCATGCGGCGCCACATGCTGTGTGCTTGCCTGTTAGGCTATGCCATGCTTGGTGGAATGGCGGAAGTCAAACTGGTGAGCTGATCCTGTCCTAGCTGTGCTCTGAGTTGCCATACAGCATGTGATGCACATGACACTTGTTGGATGTGTTCAATGCGGGTGCTTGCATCTGCACGAGCCATGTGGGTCATGCAGTGCCCCGCCAAATCAACATCATCTGCAGGCACGAGCTCACTGCTTACCTTGCATGACTGGATGATCGGTTTGTTGCCAGCAGAAGGGCACAGGCAGGGCCGTGCCATTGTACAGCTTTGCCACATGCTGCTGCTGCGCACCCACGGCCACCTGGCCAAACCAGATTGGCTTGGACAGCTTGTCCTGTGTGGGCTGCCTGTCATTGATAGCATGCAGCTGTACGCCTAGTGCAGCTCCTGTACAAAGCAGCAGAACTTGGTCGAGTCCATATGAGTCCTTTCAAGCTGATGCGTGCAGAGTAACAATGCCATCTGCGCCTGGCTGGTGATACTTTCATGTACACTAGCTGCATGCATGTCTACACATAGTGTGATGTGCATGGGTCGGTCACAGTATGTCAGGACTGCAACATGCTGTGATCTGCTATTTGGTGCACAAGCACAGCATCAGGGTGATGTACATGACTGCTCAGCTCAGCAGTTGCAGGGGTGCTACTGCTACTGCAGCTGCTGATACCGCTGTGCACCGCCTAGAGCTTCTTGTGAGAGTGGCAATGGCCAGCTTGGACAACAGTTGCTTGTTGCATAGCCGTATGACTGCATGCATAAGCCAAATCCCAGACCCGGAGTTGGCTGCTATAGCATATGAGTGCGCGCCAAATGCAAAGTTCAGAGAAATTCTGTGAATATAATGCTGACTTTAGGCACTATCTGCGTTTTGAGCCATCTGCTACACAGCTGTGGTATGCCTTACGGCTGAGAGCCTGCCAAATTGTGAGTGCATGTATGTGTTCAACTGTCAGCATGCTGTTATACTATCAGTTGCTGACATGCACTTGTGCTTCCGAGGCGTGTATAACAGACGCCTTTGCTGCTGAGCCCACGTCATTTGGCTGATGGGTCACCACTACTGGCTTGTGAAAGCCCTGGCTGCGCGCAAGGCTGCTACACAAAAGCATGCTGACGTGTCAAGGGCTCCAGCTGGCACGGGACAGCCACTGCTGCAATGCTGTACATAAGGTCTGCTCTCAGCACACTGGCGTCGTATGCTTGTGTCTTCCCACACAGCACACCAGACCCCTTTAGCACACTGGCACCTTGCGTTTGTCTCCTTCCACACAGCGCTAGGCCTCTGTTCTGCAGACAAGCCCAATGCTGCAAGCCAGAAGGCCTCCCGCTGGCATGTCACAACTTCAAACGGCAGGCTGCAGCTTCTGCGGAATGGTGCACATGAGGCCTCTGCTGACTCATGCATGCAAGAAGGTGCTGTGTCCAAGCTGCTTGCCTGCTGTAGCTGTGCTGCCCGTTGTCATATGTGGTGATTGGTACATTGCAGATTGTCTGTGGCCGGGAGCGCTCAGCTGGAATGTCAGCTGCCTGGGTTTTTGCTTTGATATCTTGGCCTTTCAAGGCCTCACGCTGGACCTTATACATCAAGATTGACTGAAAACCTTGTGTACATCGCAACCTCAAGACCGCAATCTCACGCCATATTGACCTGAGCCTGAGCTCATAGAGGAGGCAAGCAGAGCAGAGCGGAGCGGGTAGGGCCAAGCAGGCAGAGCCAAGCAGGCAGAGCCAAGCAGGCAGAGCCAACCAGGCAGAGCAAAGCAGGCAGAGCAAAGCAGGCATTGCAAAGCAGGCAGAGCAAAGCAGGCAGAGCAAAGCAGGCAGAGCAACATTAGCATACTGTGTACATGGCCCCTGTTGAAATCTGACAACTAACACCCCATAGAACACATAGGCTACCTGAACACAACTTCTTGTGAACTTGTGCTATGACTGAGGCCACAGGCAGACTGACTGTGTATGTGCTGTGAGATGTAGCGCTGGATGCCATGCAGGGCAGGACGACAGAGGAGGGTGTACCTGTGCCAGTCAGCTGATATGTCTCTGTAGTGCCGCTGTCACATGTCAGCCACAGGCAGTGTGTCTGCTCAGTTGCTGTCTTAGGTGAGAAGCTGACATGCAGCTGCATCTCTTCGCATGGCCCCAATGCAAATGTCGCAGGACTAATGATGAAGGCTCCCACTTGCAGAGTGTCGCCCTGTTGTTCACATACAGTAGCTCAACGCAAAGGTAACGTGCGCCTGTTCCTGTTGCAGGTGCAGAGTGCGGATCAATTTTGAAGTGGCAAGTATGCTGTCAAGCACAAGCCAGCTTGTGTGCAGAGCAGAGTTGCAGCACGCTCAGCAATTGCATGCTGACAACTGTTGAACAGGTTGATGAGCAGTAGGCTATGTGAAGGCGTCATGTATTCCAGCCAGCAACTTTGTGTGCGATTGACTGCAGACTTAGCACCAGCAGCAGCGTGACAGTAACAACACAACTTGCAATTGTACGGTGTACACAGCTGCAACTGACATTCACACCTGGCAGAGCATACGCAGGAGGGCTACTGCAGCAACACTACCATTCCAAAAAGAATGTTGCTCACATGCTGCATCTGGCAGTTTCAGTTGAACTTGCAAGCGCCAACCACTAGTGCTGTTTCAGACTATAACAGCAGTTTGCAACATGCTCTGAGCAACATCAGGCAGGATGTTTACCTCAACAAGGCTGGCATCAGCCAGCTCAGCGGCGCTAAACCAAAATTGACTGGCACCTCCTTCATTCCGCACCATGAAGATCCTCTTCTGCATGTCACACTCTGGAGGTAATGAGGAGGAACAGAGAATGACCAAGTAAACAGTGACTTCAATACGGTCTGCAGTCTGCAGCACTCACAAGATCTGGCAATGCCAAGCAATGCGGCATGAGTTCAGAACACATACTCTGCGTACATGCCCTTAGGCTGGCCAGCCCCACATGTGGTTGCAAATGGCGTGTGCATGAGCATCGTAGTGAACTATACAGTAGACATAGTCACTGTATTTCTTACCTCTGTATTACCGGTCAATGTCGGCCCCACAATGAGCTCCTTTGGCAAGTTCAGCTTTGCTGGCGGCCTTTTGGCCAGCAGGGGCACTTCCAACATGCCCTGCTCTGTCTCAAGGAGCATGCTGCTTTTCAGATCTGCCAAGCTGGCTGGAGTGAAGGTGATCTGGACGCTCACATGCATACCAGGTGCCACTAACCCTGGCTCTGATGAGGGGGCGTATATCAGGCTGGAATAGGTGAAGCATGGATTGCTGCTAGGCATTAGCCTGCATAATACAAACTGCTGCAAGTGATGTCTAAGCTATGGCAATGGTGTATGCTGCAGCAGCATGGTGCATGGCATTGATCCGGTGAGGCTCAGACATAATGAAACATGAGCCTGATATGCAAGCCAACAGCTACCAGTGTTGGCTGACAACAGAATGCACACTACTTGCCGGCACATAACAACTTCTGCTTGGCAAGGCGATTCCAGTTGACAAGCACTTGTACCTGATGTGCTGTCCTAAAGAAGTCAGGTTCCGTAAATGCACCATCTCTTGACAATGCTGCCCCACTTCAAAGGTGTCAAACACCACCCTGCTGGGCTCTGCTCTGAAGGGCAAGCCTGCCCTAGCTGCTGTGGTGCCCTGCACAGCATGCCTGCTTCCCAAACTGTCGGCTTTCCTGGTCAGCAGCAGGTGTGGCGTTTGCCACTGTGGTGTGAGTACGGTATCCGTATGTACCCCTGCCAAAGAGGGTGTACGCTTAAATGTTTTTGATCTACCACTGTTATAGACAACCACTCATGCAGAACTTGATTTGCAGGTTTTTCAGATATAAATTCCTATAATCCCGCAGATTATATCGGCACTACCATTCGCACATCCTTAAGATACATGTAGACAGCTGCAATTCTCCACATGGCAGCATTTGCAGATGGTTCAATGCAATATGTGTGCCAGCTGCATACCTTGACAGGGCTGCTACTGCGAATGGCCCTTGGAGAGTGTGCTGTGGAGGGCAAAGCAGGATGCTTGTCAGGGCTGGGAAACCTTGGATTGCGCAGAAATGCCAGCTTGTGCTGCATGCTTGTGATGACCCTGTACAACCTCAATTTGTAAGTGTGGCACCTTGCATCTGGACACTTGTATATGCTCAAGTTCAAAGCAAAAGGTGAGGCCGTTTGTGCACTGTGAGCCTGACTGCTTGCTGCATGGGTCATGTGATGAAGGCGTTGACTCATGTGTTCCTGCTGCCGAGCAGGCAGGCGTGACAGATCACTGTGCATTGGAACTTGTGGCTCACTGGCAGCACCACAACTGTAAGCAGGTACATCATGATCACGACTTCTGCCTGATTGCCAGCAGAAGAGTGAAAGGTTAATAAAGCAATACAATCAGGTCCTTTTGCTGAAAGCATTACAGCTGGCCCAGGGCCTAGTTGCTGGCAAAGACAGACTCACAGGGTATCTCACTTATGGCAAGACAAGTCCACACGCTTTGTAGAACATTTGTAGGCCTGCAAGGTCCCTGTTGTATGATGGGGATCACCATGATTGGCAGGTAATTCCATTAAGCATTACGCAAAAGCAGGTACTTATCACCGCAATTCATCAAAGAGAAATGCAAAGATGCAGCACAAGAGCCACAAGCCATTGGCAGCAACAAGTACCTACTTCTGCTCGGCATCCCACTGGTCCCCAGGCATAGTTTGGGACATTGCCCTTCTGCGAGCTGAACTTGCAGCCAGCCTGCCCTGCAGCTCGCTCTGCGATAGCGCTCTCCAAGAACTGCCCTGCCCTGCTTCTGCCCTGCGCCTGGCGGGCACAAGACTGTTCCTAACCTGCACGTGCACAGGTAGTCTTTACATGCACATCATGCCTCGTGCAAGCACTGTAGTGCTCACATTCAGCAGCGCTATATTGGTTTGATGATCGTAAGAGTGTGCGGCATAGCGTGCAAAGCAGGGCACTTGACTCATCTGGCACCAGTAATGCTGGTACATGCATGCAAGCCCTGATTGGAGGCATACACATGGCAAAGTACACAATTTGCATGCTGATTCACCTGTAGATTGCCGGTGCTGCTGTAGTAATGTGGCTCATTTCCGCTGTTGTTGAACTCTGTCACTTGCAGTGGGCTCAGGACCTCCTTGTGGTCATATGCTGTGAAGTGGCCAACCACTGCTTTGGGGTTTGCCAATCCTGCAGGCAGCAGCCCTCCATATGTGAAAACATTCATTGAGCACATGCTACGCACTATAGCAACAGTCCATGTTACTGCATTTGCTGCGTCACTTGCCTTTTTGCTGAACCTGAAGCTCGTTGAACGAGAGTAGGGAGGCTTTGGCAGGCAGACCAGCTTTTCTCCAGCCAGGTGTGAAGTCTGTATCAGGCACGGCAGTGAAGTTGTGAGCTATCTTGCGACTACAACAAAGAAGTCCACGCAATGTTACCAGCATCAGCTTGTCGTAGAGCAAGTTCTTCCGCCTGAGCAGCCTCCTGGTACTGAGCTCGCAGATACTGCTGTTGTTGCTCGGCGTCTTGGACGGTGGCCAAATGCTGCAGGAAGGCACATATCAGAATGCAGCCGGACTTCAAACAAATGTGAGAGTCATGTCAGCGATTGCACCAACCCGAGACTTGATAGCCGCTATGCGACCGCTGTAGGAAGTGGTGTCGCCTATGCCCAGCCCTCCTGCATCGGCAGGTGTTGCAGGCCCACCTGACGCCTGCACGTCCTGGCCTACCCCGAAAACAGCCTCAGGGAATGCCGCTGTCAGCGCATCCAGTACACCCGGCATTGCGCCGGTGCGCCTTCCAATCCAGCAGCACAGTTGTTTTCTGTCCTGGTCAGGTCTTCGACAAGGGAAACTAAATTAGTGCCGACCTTTCCATTTTGTTTCGCAGATTATGATTCGAGTCGCTTGCCAGTTCGCGCGACAAAGACTGCACATGCGACCGTGCTGAGCTTATGCGTTGCTTGCGAAACAAACTGAACGTTTAAGCTCTACAGCTTGTTATCGTTTTTGTGATCAACGTCGAAGTCCCGGTTGCCTCCGTTGATCCTTGATCAGTGACTCCGAAAGCTGTTTTGTTGCAGTCCACGCTCGAAACGAGCACACTACACCACATTGCGTGTAAGCAATGCATGCAAGGCATGCGTTTGAGCTTAGTTTGACGGCACCGCTGAAATAGTAAGTTCCCGGCACTATGGCCAAGCCCTTCAAGTCAACTGCAAGCGGCGACGAAGCAGCGGCATTGCTGTTCTGGTTGATCACTCATGGAACTACGTCGCTTGCAAAAGCCATCGACAGGCAGATCAATCTGCTTCGTCAAGCGCTCGTTCCCTGGCTTGCCAGCCAATATCACTATGTATTAGCTGTTTTGGTCAGCCCTCTCTCGCAGCTCTTTGCCAAGAAATTGAAACAAGTCCTGGACAGCGAAACAGCAAAGTTTTGTCATCAGCTGCTGCGTATCTGGTTGACGCACATCAGCAGAAACAATGCGACTTACACAGAGCTTGACAGCTCATCACCTGCAGCAGAAATTCCAACTCCTCAGAAAGCCAATATACAGACAGAGACTGATGTCAGTGTTTGCCAAGTGCATCAGCAAAGAGGTCTGCAATCAGCTCACTTAGCTCCTGAAACATCCACAGCTATGGCTCAGGAGCTGTCACTTGTCAGGAACCCACACAAAACATCACCAGGCAGTCCCAGCAGCATCAGCCAAAGCAAGACTGATGCGCAGTCAACTTGCAGCCTCATTGCTGATGAGCGTAGCAATGTTCTGAGCACACCCAGCAGCAGAAAGCCCTTTCTGGGTAGCTGGTCCTCGGTGAGCCCCTGCACTTAGCACTGACTCTGGTTCTGCATTATAGTAGCTGTACCTGCCCAATCAAGCCACTCAGGCAGCAGCTATGGCACCAG
>KN805270.1:109576-119576 GCA_000818905.1 Trebouxia gelatinosa | reverse complement strand
GTGCATGTGTGTGCATGTGTCTGTCCCGAGCTTTGTCGCATGTGCATGTTTCATGGCTGAAGCAGGAGTGCTTATGGATGGCAAAACGTCCTGCTCAAGCAGCTTGATGACAGCATCACTGTTTCAGCTTCAGATGTGACTCTGCTCAATGTCACAGTGCATGACTCTGGCTCGTGTGTGTATGTGTGTGAGCTGTGAAAATCTCTGCTCTCCTTCTCCCCTGCAGCCTCTGGTGTTGCGCCCCACTTATTGACTCCACACCTCCCTGACCCTTGCCCTTGTCCTCAACTTCATCACCNGCTTGAGTATGGGGGGCTGTACCACAGATGAACCTGCCTAGCACGGTTGGAGGCTACATTCACAAGCGGGAAAGTAAGAGCTTACTTATTGGCCTGCACAGCTGCAACAAAGCTGTTTCGCTGTGATTCAGTGACTGATGGTCGAGTCCAGGTGAGCTTGCCTGTTGACTGGGGCTGCACCACAGTACATAAGTTTGTCGTGGAGGCATGAAGTCACAACTCATAAGACCAGTGACAGAATCTGTGTTGCTTCACATGTGAGAGCTCACGTTCTCAGCAAGCTCTCCCGAGACGCTGCCTGCAGGCGCAAAGGTGCCCCCTGAGATCGCTTGTAAAACGTCAAAGTGAACGTAAGAAGCCTCAACGTGACCAAGACACATGCAGGCAACAATCGTTAGCCAAGTGTGGCGCATTGGGAGCATCGCTCGCGATGCATACAGCTACTGCGTTGTCAGAGTCTTGCGAAAAGCCTGCACTCGTTGACTTCCAGGTTCCGACGCTGAGAACCATTTTGCCGCATGCGACACAGCTACTGAGCGTTTAGACTGCACAATCACAGGGCGTCGGCATCTTTGCCACGATCCAATACATCTTCTGTGCCTCGACTGGCCACTGACAAACGCTATGTCCGGTTGATCACCGACCTGTGCATGGCTAGATAAATGTCCAGGCACAGGGCAACAGGCTGTGCATCATGATTCCACAGCTGTCTTTCACATCGGGCAAGAGCCGTCGTTGCTCAGAAACTTGTCTGGACCTGCTTGTTATCCAGCTTGTACGCTACTACCAGAAACAGCAAGTAGCGCCTGTAGCTGCTACCATTGAAACAATAGGTATGTTATGCCTGTATCGTCTCCCTGTGCAGCGTCACTATGCGCTGCACTTGATTCTCACATGCATGTTTGGCATCATCAGGCTTTAGAGTTGGTCGCCAGCTTGTGGAAAGGTACACACAAAACCGGCCCAGACTGGGAGAGCACCTGGATGTCATCAAATTTATCTGCAAGGAGTTCTGGGCAGATCTGTTTGGCAAGACAGTAGACAATCTGCGAACAAACCACAGGGGCACCTTTGTACTGAAAGATAACAACTTCAGATGGGTATCTCGGCTGTCTGCAAACCTGCCTGCCCCAGGAGCGCCTGTGACGCCCGCTGCAACAGACCTTGCCAAAGACTTTTTGATCCTGCCATGTGCTATTGTCAGAGGTGCATTGTGTCATCTCGGTGTAGACTGTACAGTGACTGCTGATGGTACAACACTGCCAGCTTGTGACTTCACAATTAACCTGAAAACACGTTAGTAAGTAGTTGCATGATCAGGTGCCGCAACCAGGCTTTTGCAGTGACATTTTCAATACAAGTGCACAGAGATGGTTTCCATGATTGTGAACAGCATCCATGTGCTGTCTGATCTGGTACAAAGTTCCATTGTACCACAATCCCAGTCAAATGGTGTGCATCCAAAATAGTCTGCCAGGCAGCCAGCAAGCTTCATGCGCATAGATGGAGTCCTGCAAATAGGTAGAGTTCTGCGCATGATATCATCGATGTAGATGGAGTGCTATCAAACTTACTTGGTGGTTTTCATGACAAGTTGGTGGTACATGGCAGCTTGCACAAGTAGCATGCATGCTGTTTGCAGGATTGTTCTCAGGACTTCTTTGCAGCATTACTTAATTCTTGTGCTCTATGAAGCGCACCATTCAGTCCGACATTATGGACTCAAGATTCTGCTGCTTGCATCGAGCTGCAAGTGTAAGCAGGATACAGAAAGTGTAGCAACAGCAGTCAGCCAGCAGTACCTCAGGCACTGCCTTTTGTCAATAGCGCACTGCAGGGCACCGAGACAAACAACAACACATGTACGCATGCTTTCTCAATAATGCATGTGCTATAGCAAATTGAGCCGAATTCGTTTAAACTGCAGAAAAATCATATATATCCTCTGGAGCGCTTCCTGGTGCTGTATACGTAGTGATTCAGTGATGGGATGCTACAAGTAGTTGAGGCTTTTCTCAGATCTGACATGTATGGCAACAAGCCTCTCTGGAGCTGCACTTTGCACAAACTCTGCCAGCTGTGAATTGGAAAAGTCTGTAGCAAGCTGAGCTACTTCAGGATCCACATGTTCCTCTGGGACCTGTTCACCAGGGCCTTGCATGGAGTTCGGTCGGTCGCTGTCTTGCATGCTGTGATGAGCGCTTGGTTCTGTGGGCTTATGCATAAGCACAGCATGCCTGTCAAGGCTTGTCAGGCTTGGTAACAGAGGCTGAACAGGCTGCAGAGCTGCATCGCTAGATGTGCCTGGCAGCAAGCCAGTGCTTTCATCCAACGCTGCAGGCACCTCCCTAGTCACTTCCACCTTTTGCACTGATGCTGCTGCAAAGGCTGTATCCACACCCTGATGTTGCACCTCCTGATGGGCAGCACATGACCCCTCAGGCAAGTCAGGCGCCGTCAGAGCTGCGAACTGCTGTTCCTGACCGACTTGGCCATGCTGTGCTTTGTGTTGACCATGCTGCATGCCGGCCCTCTCATGCTGTGACCCGGCAGCTCTGTGCTGTTTCTGCATGTCTGACTGCTTGTCGTCAAATGTGATGCCCTCTGCTTCTTCAGCCCACCTAGCAAGCCCTGCCATCTTTGGAACCTGCCCTGAGTACTCATGCCTGGATGCATCAAACAGCGCATCAGATGCAATCCAGCTTTGCTGCGTGGCTGCATTGCTGGCATCTCTGTTGTGAGGTGTCTGGAGCTGTGTTGCTTGAGGCATATCTGGATACGACTGCTGCATGAACGCCTTTATGGCGGCATTTCGCAGCTGCTGGCTCTTTGTGGGGGTCGATAACCTCATGGGGGAGGCACGCGCAGGGGGCTTTGTTGGGCTGACCTGTAACACATGATGAAGAGTAGAGCCTGCCGTAATCCATTCCGTCGCTTCACTGGATGCAACATGCAGTATTCATCACACTGAACATAACGCACACCACCACTATTGTTTGTGCTCTGCAGACCAGGCATGAGCGCGGGCATTGTATGACTGCGTGTACAGTACTGCATTGATGCAATAGTCCTGCCAATAGTCCTGCTGCAGAAATGTGTCATAGATCGTAACACAGCAAGTGCAGACGCTCGCCCACTAGCTGCTTGCATCGTCATGCCATCAGTCACGCACATGATAGCTATGCAGCTACAGTGTCATGCCAGTTGGCTACTGCTGCACATGCAAGCATGCTGTGGAAGCACAGCAGGCCACACAGCTTGTATCAGTCTTCTGATGCTTGTGCATGTCAAGGCCCTGGCCTGGTTCGACAAGAATGTTCAGCACCTTCTTGCTTGGTGATACGTAGGGCCAGCGTGTCTCTATTCGCTGCTCCTCATATGCAGCGGCTTGCGCCATGTCTCTTGCATGCCTCCTCTCAGCCACTTGCTTTCTTGCCTCTGCCTCCTCTGGGGTGCAGCTACCCACGTGGGGATCCTGCACAATTCCACTTGAGGTTGTTCTAGCTTACTCTATGGGCATTGCATTCAGCCACTTTTGCTTATCCCTTAACACCAGGGATAAGTGGTGTTAACTACTCCTTTAGTAGTAGTGGGGACTACCACTACTAGTAAGTACCCACTACTTACTAGTCCTTACCAAGTTTAATACAATGCTTTGCATGCTGCGCTCTGTGGCTTAGTCAGGGTCTAGGATCGAGGTCACTGTTGGCCACATGCTGATGTTGCTTGCCGGTGTGACAAAGTCTCAGGAGACAGGACATGCTGCTGTCATCGGAATGGCATGGCATTGGGTTAGGCAATGGCGCATGCACACCTCAGCCTTGGTTGCTGTTGCCCTGTTGGCAGCTTTGGTGTCAGCTAGCCTGCTCTCCCATGCTGCATGGAGACGCTTGAAATCAGGCACGGGGCTGCGCCGGCCAACAGCCCTGCCCTGCTGCATGGCCCCCTTGCTGCTCTTGCTGGCTTGTGCCGGGCTTGGCTGGGCGGCTTTGGCCTTCAAGCGCTGCACACCATAGGACAATATAGCACAACATTTTCTGGCTTGACAGTGCATGACATTACACATGGCAAACCTGCGCTGCAATGCTACCTGACACAAAGAACATGTGCTTGCAGTAGCTTGCTATTGCAATATTATGACTGCAGCTTTGCAGCCACAATCATGCATCCAAATGCTACCACCACCATGCACACACATGCTGCATAGTATGTGATCAACATAGCTGCTTCACTACTTTGAGCTGTTCCTGTTCTTTGTTATGAGTTGTACAGGCCTACAGCTAGACTTCCCGCTAAGATCCCACATCAGCAGCAATCAAGGTTGCAAGCCACTGAAGTTTGAAAATGCAGCCAGTCATAGTACATTGTTGTATTGCAGTCATAATCACACTGCCACACTGCTGGCAGCAAGCAATTAGACTTTGCGGCCAGCATTGTTTGTGCAGCTGATGCTGCAAGATCTCCTTCACGCATTAGGGAGCTTACATCAGCAGCCATCTGCATGCGCAGTGGCATGGCAGCTTCCTTCAGCTTCTGCTCAGCTGCCTTATGAGCAGCCAACTTCTTTGCAGCTCGCTCTGCTTCAATTTCTGCCAAGCGTACCTGCACCGGCAGGCAGGTCTAGGCTTGCATTGACACTGACAAGGAGGAGTGTTGCAACAATCGCAAAGTGTGTCATGGCCGCTGCTTTCAGAACACACAGTGCATCAACAGTGGGAATAATGAAGGTATTTATACACAGCATACACATTCACTGTACAGTCCTGAGATGGTGCAGCTTGTGTTATCACTATACACCGGAGCAAACTGTTTGACTGGGCCATACGGCAGCATTTGCAAATGGCATGCGTACATGAAAGACAGAAAGAGAACACAGATGATGACTTTGTGTTGCAGCTGATTCACTGAGAAGATTGGGTCAGTATGGCAGCAGATCAGCAAATTTTGTATCGGTGTGACTTTCTGCTTGATAGGTGAATATGATGCTCCACTTGAATGCGCCTTCTGCAGTGGTACTCTTGAAGCCCAGCCAAAAGTATGTAGCAACTTTGTTGATCTAGTTTGTGAACCCTGTACCTCAAGGGATGACTTGGGAATCGGATTGGCCTTGAACGTCTGTTGGAAGTCCTTGGCAGTCGGGGGCTTGTACTGCTTCAGGGCTTCCTCCTTAGCCAGGGCTTTGCCATAAAAACTGAAGGGCCTTTCCTGGGATTTCAGCAGGCTCAGGTTCCGCTCATGTGAGTGCTTCAGCTTCAAGGCATGCTGCTTCCTGATGTTCTCCAGCCTACAACAGCACCGTTGCATTACGATGCAAGCAGATATGCCTTACTTGCCTAGCCTCCTGAAATGACAGCAGCTGTCAGTATTTGCTGTGGGACGGCTCAAGCACAGGACTCTGCACCATGAGATCACGTGAGTTGTACACGGATGCCATTACACTGTGTGCAAATTGTGTGACTGACAAAAGTAGGAGCAATGGGCTGCAGAGCACCCAATAGTGAATGTGATGCAAGTGTCCAAGCCGGAACATCTTGGGGTGCAGTTAGTTCCTGCGGCATAGGCCACGACCGCAAGTCAAGTTTGATTACAAAGCCGTGCATATGACTGATCCAATACAATCCAATGAGGGTGCATTGTGCCATTAACGCGAGTCTGACACTGGAACCACATGCGCCAGGCCAACTTGTCTGTGCTGTTGTGGGTGCATCAGCCATGTGCAGTCAACAACACAAAACGTGTATGTGCGCGCACAGATCTGCTGCTACAGTAGTAGAGTCAGGAAACACATGTGCCAGGCCAGACTGACTGTCTGCTTGTGGGCGCATCAGCCGTGTGCAGCTGACACCACAGACCGTAGGTGTGCATGTGTGCAGGAGTAGGTTCAGGAGTCACCTGGGCTCAGTGGTGGATTTAGGCAGTGGGTTAGCCTTGAACTGGAAGTGCCTCATGGCCTCCTCCTCCGCCTGTCTCATTGCCAAATCCTGCTCCATCTTGACCTGCATTGCAACAGTACTCACAATGATGTTGTGATGGTTGAGTGTTGCAAAAAAAATTGACATGACTTGGACTGCAGCTATTCAGCAACCTACTGGCATACAGAATGTAGCCTAAATTCAAGCCTGTTGGAGCAGCCACATGAACATTTGCATGTAAGGGCTACAAGCTAAAGGCTGCTTGGCAAAGTTGCAAGGTGGGAAAGTGCTAGATTGTTGTCCAGGAGCTATTTCAGGCATGTTGCAAAGGATTTCAAAGTAATCCTGCCATCACTGGAACGCAACTGCTGCAAATGCTGGCAGTCTGCAGACAGGTAGAGGCCTGCAGCACCAACTACCTGCATGATGGTTTTGGGGCGGGTCTGGGCACGCAGCTCAAAGGCCATGGGCTTGGGGCTGGTTGGGCTGAAGGGCTGCTGCGACTTGCCTCTCCTAGGGCCCCTAGGGCTTGCCAAGCGCCCTATTGCGCCTGGGTTACTCATCAAGTCTTCATATAGAATGGGCACGTATGCTTGCTGCAAATCCACAGCCTTGTCAGACCCATTTGTACTTGCAAAAATTCTCATGATGAAGCTGCAGTATGTGACATTGTGAGTCCTGCCAGAGACCATGCTAGGTGTTGTACAGCTGCAAGTGTTTCGTACAATCATCTTGACAGCAGCTTCAATATTGCACCTACCTAAGTGCACCATGCACAATGGTCTTCAGTGATGCTGAGCACCAGCTAATCACACAATGGCATAGTGCAACAGCAGCATGAACCCACGAACCACTGGTGTCACTGTTGACCAGATGTCAACGTTTCTTGTCCAGGGGTTGCTAGCAAGCTTGTGTGTGCCATTTGCAGAAAGCATATAATAGCTAACCGGAAAGGTTTGCAATAGCAGACTGTGCAGTAAGACACATTATGTTGCATGCAAAATGGCTGTGCTGCAAGTGATACAGTCTGTTGCAAGGCAAGACCTGCAGTAAAGCTTCATCTTGCTCTTGTAGAGGCCCCCGCTGAGAGCGCTCATGTGGAGGCTGTGGAAACTGGCTGGCAGCATCCCTGTACTCGTTCATCCAGTCATCCTCGCTGCGCCATATCACCTACTTACACAACCGACATGAGTCAGCAGGGATAATGATGTCTTAACTCAGGCAATGAAAGATTTGGGTCGCCTGTAGTATTGTGCTTATGTGCGCAGATGGGCATGCACATGCTGACATGAAGCCTGTCCGTATAGGGATGAAGTTGCAGCCCAGTGAGCCAGTCTAGTACTACACACACATCAGAGGTGTATGTCAGATGGCATGCTGAGCAGGAAGACTGGCTGCTGGTGGTGTGCATGCTGATGCTGCAGTGCACATTCACCTCATTGCTTCGTGTCTCATTGGTGCTGCCCAGCTTGTTGCGGTCAGCCCTGCATGCACAACGAAGACAGTGGTTGTCATGACAAGGCACACGTGATACCAACAGCAAATATGCAATCAGTGACCTTGTGTTCTGGCCACTGCAATGCACACAGGGCATGCCTCTGTGGGACTCAAGTGCTCCTAGCTTGAACAGCAGAGCTTGGCACACCCAATGCCAGCATGCTTCTGGCACCTGACTGTGTGTAGCTGGTGTACTGTACCATCAGGACTCACATTTCATGTATACAAGCAAAGTATCCATAGTACTGATCCACAGGCAGTGTATACTCACATGTTGTCCTGCTCTGGCTGCTCAAGGTCAGAGGCATAGCCTAGTTCTGGGCTGCCAGAGCGCTCCTGCCCTTGCTGACCCCTCCTTTGCATTGCTGCACTGGTTGCTGCATCCCACTCCTCCCACCTGCAAACCGCCGAAGCTGATTGTCATCCTCTTGCCCACTCACCACTGTCCACACAGCTTGTCGTGCACTATAGGAGTGTTACCGCATGTATACACCACATCTAGGTGATATGATTTATGGGCCCGCGTGTACACCGTTAGTGCTGAGCTTGCTGTAAGAATGTTGCTGTTCTGCTACAGCAGGCGCTGATTGGTGCTGTGCACCCAAAGCCTTCCAATACTGATACCCTGTTGATGTCGACCCAGTGCTGAGGCAGGACTTCAGTCCTCAGCTCAGATAATACAAAGCACTGCCCTAGAGCTTTGACCTCGAGTTCACTGGGCATGTGCTTAGCTCACAAGCACTGCAAATGCTGCATGCCACCATGACTTATACAGTACTCACCAGCATCACCAGTCACTGCTGCATGTGAAACGCATCAGGCACACGGCACAGTGAACGCATACGTATTACACCGTGACTTCTGAGTGCAGCAGGCAATTAAACAGACCTGAGCTCGTCAAATGCCGCACTGGCAACTCGCATTTCCTCCTCCTCTGTCATATATATGCCAGTCTNACATGTTTATGACACTGACTTGCCAACATAACAGTACAGCAGCTGCTATCACTCACTTCTGGTATGCCACAACTACCTGTTGATGCAGCTTGTACTGTCTTAACCACTACTGCTGTACACTAACAGAGACATGAAGGCGCATGCAAACAAGAAGCGTTGCAGTGTGACACTGAAACATACATTACTTTCGCCGAGCAGCAACAAATAACACCCAACAAAGCACAGGCGCGAGAGACATGGGTTCAAATCCAGGCCAGCGCAAGGTAGAGGTATAATCTCAGGTTGAACAGCTAAAAGATGAGAATGCTGATGCTGAGCTTGCTGTAAGAATGTTGCTGTTCTGCTACAGCAGGCGCTGATTGGTGCTGTGCACCCAAAGCCTTCCAATACTGATACCCTGTTGATGTCGACCCAGTGCTGAGGCAGGACTTCAGTCCTCAGCTCAGATAATACAAAGCACTGCCCTAGAGCTTTGACCTCGAGTTCACTGGGCATGTGCTTAGCTCACAAGCACTGCAAATGCTGCATGCCACCATGANGTTCAGATTTTTGCTGCAAATGACTGATGTCCATGGTGCTTAGCAGCAGAACAGCTTGTACACACTCATGCACACCTTGACAAGAAATAAGCAATGCGCATGGCAGTGATATTGCATCAGCGCACTGACTGGATGTACAAATCCCTAGCACTGCAGTGGCTGGGCTGAAATACAGAAGGCGATTACAAGTTTTGGCAAGATCTCAACTTGACTAAATGTAGGCTTCCAGATTTCCTCCGGGCTCACAACACAGCCTGCTGTAAACGCCACTGTCGCAATGGCGCACGGATGCAGGTGGACAGGCAAGGGCTCAGCAGATCAGCAGCTGCAGGGCACCAGCACAACATTGTGATGCCAAGGCTTCCAAGGCATATGTAGACTGGGCTGTGTCACTGCTGGCAGCAGGACATAAGGACACAAGCATCACACAGGAGTGACAGGCAGCAGTGCAGAGCTGCTGGTCCCTGGTGTGCACTGTGCGTTTGCAGGTCTCCAGCTGGATATGTCACATGATCCTGCTGATTGTGTACTCACACCAACACATTGCATGCAACCCTGCACTGACATGCCCCTTGCAACAGGCAACAGGACCTGCACAGGCTATATACCTGAAGCAGCTGCAGAGGTGGCAGCAGCCGAGGAGCTGCTTGGTGCACCAGCGCCAGAAGTGGAGGCCCCAAATCCAGCTGTGGCACTTGTACCAGGCGCTGTAGAGCCAAAGCCAAGCACGCTTAGTGCAGCAGCGGAGGAGGAAGAAGGCAGGGGGGTGCTGACAGCAACACCAAATGCACTGGAGG